>CM056056.1:172327447-172593415 GCA_029574335.1 Rana kukunoris | reverse complement strand
CGGTCGGCTCCTGTTGAGGATGAAGGAAAGCCTGAGGGGCTAGGGGGGAAGTGAAGCCAGGGGACCGTAGGCTGGATACCTGGGAGCTGGATGCTTTAAGCACTGGCTGGAAACGCTGAACGCTGGACCTGCCTGCCGCTATAAGCACACGTCTTACTGTTGGGTGGGTACGTGCGCTGATTGTGAGCTCCTGTTGCTATATGTAATTTATACAGGTAATTTTTCTATTGCTTTAATTATTTTTCCCATTATGGGTGTGAGTGGGGCCTCATGTCTAGGTGTTGCCTAAGCCTCACAAAGCCTAGAGCTGTCTCTGATGTAGCCCCAAAGAGGACTATACCGTCTCTGAATGTAGCCCCAAGAGGACTTTAGACATCGGAAGTAGGACTTTAGTCCTTTAGTAAAGACTTTAGTAAGACTTTAGACATCGGAAGTAGTCTCCCCCGCGCAAAATATTTCAGGGCGGGTCTTAGAGCTTTTTTTATCCTATGTAAAGTCTACAATCCTATGTAAAGTTATCAAAAACACTGTACACGGAAAATGATTTGGAAAAATACACCCCCCCCCCACTTGTACTTCCTTGCCATGTTTGGTTGAGTTCCTGGGTCTACAGTAGCAAATATTCTTTACAGGGCTGGTTTGCTTGCCCCAGCACCCATCCCTCCTCTTTTCTCAGCACGGGCTTGGGACCGGCCATGGCAGAGTTAAAAAAATATTGAAAAAAATATTGAAAAAAACTTTCCCAATGTAGGACACAGAGTCTCTTCAAGGTAATTTGATCATGTGTCATTAGGGGAAGGGGAAAGTGTGACTCCTCCTCGAAACAGCAGTTATTGGCACCTTGAACCCAAACTGCTCTAACTTCATCAGACACTTTATGTACTCGGGGCGAACGGATCCTGCTGTCTATCCTCCGTAAAGGGGTACACCCTCTTCCCACACTTTACAGTCGAGACAAGCACGCAGACGGGACAGCAGAGAAGAGATGTACAGTGGAACTTCTAGATTACGACTGTATACAATCTCTTTTTAGCCCTTTGCACAAGCGGTGTGAAAGGGAAGCGTATCATCACCCTCTATTGTATTAAAGGGCCCAAATTGAAGGCCCTCTTCCTTTCTCAGCACGGACTTGGGACCGGCCACGGTGGAGTTAACTTCAATATGATCTTCGTCTTTTATGCTGCCATTTTATTGGATGTCGGTTGTCGCAATGCTTTTTGTCCTACTATTATCATTACGCTCCAACATCGGCAAATATGGTATATTGGGGGGGGGGGGGATTTCATTAAAGGGCCTTTTTAGGGGGCAGATGGAAGGCCCTCCCCTCCTTTCTCAGCACGGAAGGGGGGTCTTGGGGGGGTGGTGGGACCGGCCACGGTAGAGTTAACGGGGGGGGGGGGGGGGGTTTAATATGGGTTGGGGGGGGGTCTTCTTCTTTCAGGGGGGGTATGCTGCCATTTTAGAAATCATGGGGGGGGGGGGGGGTTTTGTGGGGGGGGTCCTGATTGGGGCCCGGAGTTAGTTGATCGGGGGGGGGAAGATGAGGGGGAATGGGACCACGGAAGGGGGTGGGCACGGGGGGGGGGGGAAGATGGCTCCCCCTTAGAGCGGACCATTTTCCGAAAGGGGGGCCCATCAGTTGGGGGGCCTCCACTGGGGGGGGAGGGGGCCGGGGGGGGGGGGGTGTAGGGATGGGGCAGTGTTTTTGCAGATAGATTATCTTCTTTTGCAGTAGATTGGGGGGGGGGGGTGGGGGTAAATATTCTTTACAGGGCTGGTTTGCTTGCACCCGAAAAAACGTACCGGCCTCCAACCTCCCCTTATAGCCGGCCCACCACTACTCCTGGAAAAAAGGGCCCCGGGCCGAGAAAACGTACGCCCGAAAAAAAGAGGAACGGGGGGAGATATTCGCACGAAAAGCGAGGGACGAAAAAAATATGTACCGGCCTCCAACCTCCCCTTATAGCCGGCCCACAACACACCTCGAAAACACGTACCGGCCTCCAACGCCTTCCCCTTATAGCCGGCCCACAACACCATTTTTACGAAAAAACCGTAAAAACCGCGCACCGCCCTCCTCCTTTCTCAGCACGGACTTGGGACCGGCCATGGTGGAGTTAACTTCAATAGGCTCTCTTCTTCATTTTTTGTCTTGTCACACTCTAGCTTCACCATTCATTGGGTGGCTGGCTCTAAAAAATATACCTCCCTATATATCCGCAGCAACCTCTCCCGCTGCCCTCTGAAAATAGTTACTGTTGATTTAGGGACCGTCTCTCACAAATCCACCCGACCTCCTGAACACAATTGCTGAAATGTTCCCTTGTCGGGACTTCCGCAATTTGCTTTGCCGGTCAATATCTCAAAAACCATAAATGCGAGGATCTTCAAATTTGGTGATGGGGACAGTTTTGAGGGGCAAATTTTAATGGGGCCGGGGGTGTTGTGGATGATGGGAGCTGGTGGGGGCTTACCTTATACAGGAGTGGTCCTCCGATCACGGCTGGCAGTACCTGTTAGGGAGGAAAAGTGGAGGGGGCTGGATAGGTGCGCGCCTGCCGGCCCCAGCCACGGACTGTCCAGGCTGCCTGGTGTGAGGAGGCCGTACCTGGGAGTACGTCATTGTGGCTGCGGTCGGCTCCTGTGAGGATGAAGGAAAGCCTGAGGGGCTAGGGGGGAAGTGAAGCCAGGGACCGTAGGCTGGATACCTGGGAGCTGGATGCTTTAAGCACTGGCTGGAAACGCTGAACGCTGGACCTGCCTGCCGCTATAAGCCACACGTCTTACTGTTGGGTGGGTACGTGCGCTGATTGTGAGCTCCTGTTGCTATATGTAATTTATACAGGTAATTTTTCTATTGCTTTAATTATTTTTCCCATTATGGGTGTGAGTGGGGCCTCATGTCTAGGTGTTGCCTAAGCCTCACAAAGCCTAGAGCTGTCTCTGAATGTAGCCCCAAAGAGGACTATAGCCGTCTCTGAATGTAGCCCCAAAGAGGACTTTAGACATCGGAAGTAGGACTTTAGTCTTTAGTAAGACTTTAGTAAGACTTTAGACATCGGAAGTAGTCTCCCCGCGCAAATATTTCAGGGCGGGTCTTAGAGCTTTTTTTATCCTATGTAAAGTCTACAATCCTATGTAAAGTTATCAAAAACACTGTACACGGAAAATGATTTGGAAAAATACACCCCCCCCCCACTTGTACTTCCTTGCCATGTTTGGTTGAGTTCCTGGGTCTACAGTAGCAAATATTCTTTACAGGGCTGGTTTGCTTGCCCCAGCACCCATCCCTCCTCTTTTCTCAGCACGGGCTTGGGACCGGCCATGGCAGAGTTAAAAAAATATTGAAAAAAATATTGAAAAAAACTTTCCCAATGTAGGACACAGAGTCTCTTCAAGGTAATTTGATCATGTGTCATTAGGGGAAGGGGAAAGTGTGACTCCTCCTCGAAACAGCAGTATTGGCACCTTGAACCCAAACTGCTCTAACTTCATCAGACACTTTATGTACTCGGGGCGAACGGATCCTGCTGTCTATCCTCCGTAAAGGGGTACACCCTCTTCCCACACTTTACAGTCGAGACAAGCACGCAGACGGGACAGCAGAGAAGAGATGTACAGTGGAACTTCTAGATTACGACTGTATACAATCTCTTTTTAGCCCTTTGCACAAGCGGTGTGAAAGGGAAGCGTATCATCACCCTCTATTGTATTAAAGGGCCCAAATTGAAGGCCCTCTTCCTTTCTCAGCACGGACTTGGGACCGGCCACGGTGGAGTTAACTTCAATATGATCTTCGTCTTTTATGCTGCCATTTTATTGGATGTCGGTTGTCGCAATGCTTTTTGTCCTACTATTATCATTACGCTCCAACATCGGCAAATATGGTATATATTTCATTAAAGGGCCCAGATGGAAGGCCCTCCCCTCCTTTCTCAGCACGGACTTGGGACCGGCCACGGTAGAGTTAACTTTAATATGCTCTTCTTCTTTTATGCTGCCATTTTAGAAATCATGTCCTGATTAGTTAGTTGATCAAGATGCCACGGAAGACGGGAAGATGGCGAGCGGACCATTTTCCGAATCAGTTTCCACAGTGTACAGTGTTTTTGCAGATAGATTATCTTCTTTTGCAGTAGAAAATATTCTTTACAGGGCTGGTTTGCTTGCACCCGAAAAAACGTACCGGCCTCCAACCTCCCCTTATAGCCGGCCCACCACTACTCCTGGAAAAAACGTACGCCCGAAAAACGCGCACCCGAAAAAAATATGTACCGGCCTCCAACCTCCCCTTATAGCCGGCCCACAACACACCTCGAAAACACGTACCGGCCTCCAACGCCTTCCCCTTATAGCCGGCCCACAACACCATTTTTACGAAAAACCGTAAAAACCGCGCACCGCCCTCCTCCTTTCTCAGCACGGACTTGGGACCGGCCATGGTGGAGTTAACTTCAATAGGCTCTCTTCTTCATTTTTTGTCTTGTCACACTCTAGCTTCACCATTCATTGGGTGGCTGGCTCTAAAAATATACCTCCCTATATATCCGCAGCAACCTCTCCCGCTGCCCTCTGAAAATAGTTACTGTTGATTTAGGGACCGTCTCTCACAAATCCACCCGACCTCCTGAACACAATTGCTGAAATGTTCCCTTGTCGGGACTTCCGCAATTTGCTTTGCCGGTCAATATCTCAAAAACCATAAATGCGAGGATCTTCAAATTTGGTGATGGGGACAGTTTTGAGGGGCAAATTTTAATGGGGCCGGGGGTGTTGTGGATGATGGGAGCTGGTGGGGGCTTACCTTATACAGGAGTGGTCCTCCGATCACGGCTGGCAGTACCTGTTAGGGAGGAAAAGTGGAGGGGGCTGGATAGGTGCGCGCCTGCCGGCCCCAGCCACGGACTGTCCAGGCTGCCTGGTGTGAGGAGGCCGTACCTGGGAGTACGTCATTGTGGCTGCGGTCGGCTCCTGTGAGGATGAAGGAAAGCCTGAGGGGCTAGGGGGGAAGTGAAGCCAGGGACCGTAGGCTGGATACCTGGGAGCTGGATGCTTTAAGCACTGGCTGGAAACGCTGAACGCTGGACCTGCCTGCCGCTATAAGCCACACGTCTTACTGTTGGGTGGGTACGTGCGCTGATTGTGAGCTCCTGTTGCTATATGTAATTTATACAGGTAATTTTTCTATTGCTTTAATTATTTTTCCCATTATGGGTGTGAGTGGGGCCTCATGTCTAGGTGTTGCCTAAGCCTCACAAAGCCTAGAGCTGTCTCTGAATGTAGCCCCAAAGAGGACTATAGCCGTCTCTGAATGTAGCCCCAAAGAGGACTTTAGACATCGGAAGTAGGACTTTAGTCTTTAGTAAGACTTTAGTAAGACTTTAGACATCGGAAGTAGTCTCCCCGCGCAAATATTTCAGGGCGGGTCTTAGAGCTTTTTTTATCCTATGTAAAGTCTACAATCCTATGTAAAGTTATCAAAAACACTGTACACGGAAAATGATTTGGAAAAATACACCCCCCCCCCCACTTGTACTTCCTTGCCATGTTTGGTTGAGTTCCTGGGTCTACAGTAGCAAATATTCTTTACAGGGCTGGTTTGCTTGCCCCAGCACCCATCCCTCCTCTTTTCTCAGCACGGGCTTGGGACCGGCCATGGCAGAGTTAAAAAAATATTGAAAAAAATATTGAAAAAAACTTTCCCAATGTAGGACACAGAGTCTCTTCAAGGTAATTTGATCATGTGTCATTAGGGGAAGGGGAAAGTGTGACTCCTCCTCGAAACAGCAGTATTGGCACCTTGAACCCAAACTGCTCTAACTTCATCAGACACTTTATGTACTCGGGGCGAACGGATCCTGCTGTCTATCCTCCGTAAAGGGGTACACCCTCTTCCCACACTTTACAGTCGAGACAAGCACGCAGACGGGACAGCAGAGAAGAGATGTACAGTGGAACTTCTAGATTACGACTGTATACAATCTCTTTTTAGCCCTTTGCACAAGCGGTGTGAAAGGGAAGCGTATCATCACCCTCTATTGTATTAAAGGGCCCAAATTGAAGGCCCTCTTCCTTTCTCAGCACGGACTTGGGACCGGCCACGGTGGAGTTAACTTCAATATGATCTTCGTCTTTTATGCTGCCATTTTATTGGATGTCGGTTGTCGCAATGCTTTTTGTCCTACTATTATCATTACGCTCCAACATCGGCAAATATGGTATATATTTCATTAAAGGGCCCAGATGGAAGGCCCTCCCCTCCTTTCTCAGCACGGACTTGGGACCGGCCACGGTAGAGTTAACTTTAATATGCTCTTCTTCTTTTATGCTGCCATTTTAGAAATCATGTCCTGATTAGTTAGTTGATCAAGATGCCACGGAAGACGGGAAGATGGCGAGCGGACCATTTTCCGAATCAGTTTCCACAGTGTACAGTGTTTTTGCAGATAGATTATCTTCTTTTGCAGTAGAAAATATTCTTTACAGGGCTGGTTTGCTTGCACCCGAAAAAACGTACCGGCCTCCAACCTCCCCTTATAGCCGGCCCACCACTACTCCTGGAAAAAACGTACGCCCGAAAAACGCGCACCCGAAAAAAATATGTACCGGCCTCCAACCTCCCCTTATAGCCGGCCCACAACACACCTCGAAAACACGTACCGGCCTCCAACGCCTTCCCCTTATAGCCGGCCCACAACACCATTTTTACAAAAAAACGTAAAAACCGCGCACCGCCCTCCTCCTTTCTCAGCACGGACTTGGGACCGGCCATGGTGGAGTTAACTTCAATAGGCTCTCTTCTTCATTTTTTGTCTTGTCACACTCTAGCTTCACCATTCATTGGGTGGCTGGCTCTAAAAATATACCTCCCTATATATCCGCAGCAACCTCTCCCGCTGCCCTCTGAAAATAGTTACTGTTGATTTAGGGACCGTCTCTCACAAATCCACCCGACCTCCTGAACACAATTGCTGAAATGTTCCCTTGTCGGGACTTCCGCAATTTGCTTTGCCGGTCAATATCTCAAAAACCATAAATGCGAGGATCTTCAAATTTGGTGATGGGGACAGTTTTGAGGGGCAAATTTTAATGGGGCCGGGGGTGTTGTGGATGATGGGAGCTGGTGGGGGCTTACCTTATACAGGAGTGGTCCTCCGATCACGGCTGGCAGTACCTGTTAGGGAGGAAAAGTGGAGGGGGCTGGATAGGTGCGCGCCTGCCGGCCCCAGCCACGGACTGTCCAGGCTGCCTGGTGTGAGGAGGCCGTACCTGGGAGTACGTCATTGTGGCTGCGGTCGGCTCCTGTGAGGATGAAGGAAAGCCTGAGGGGCTAGGGGGGAAGTGAAGCCAGGGACCGTAGGCTGGATACCTGGGAGCTGGATGCTTTAAGCACTGGCTGGAAACGCTGAACGCTGGACCTGCCTGCCGCTATAAGCCACACGTCTTACTGTTGGGTGGGTACGTGCGCTGATTGTGAGCTCCTGTTGCTATATGTAATTTATACAGGTAATTTTTCTATTGCTTTAATTATTTTTCCCATTATGGGTGTGAGTGGGGCCTCATGTCTAGGTGTTGCCTAAGCCTCACAAAGCCTAGAGCTGTCTCTGAATGTAGCCCCAAAGAGGACTATAGCCGTCTCTGAATGTAGCCCCAAAGAGGACTTTAGACATCGGAAGTAGGACTTTAGTCTTTAGTAAGACTTTAGTAAGACTTTAGACATCGGAAGTAGTCTCCCCGCGCAAATATTTCAGGGCGGGTCTTAGAGCTTTTTTTATCCTATGTAAAGTCTACAATCCTATGTAAAGTTATCAAAAACACTGTACACGGAAAATGATTTGGAAAAATACACCCCCCCCCCCACTTGTACTTCCTTGCCATGTTTGGTTGAGTTCCTGGGTCTACAGTAGCAAATATTCTTTACAGGGCTGGTTTGCTTGCCCCAGCACCCATCCCTCCTCTTTTCTCAGCACGGGCTTGGGACCGGCCATGGCAGAGTTAAAAAAATATTGAAAAAAATATTGAAAAAAACTTTCCCAATGTAGGACACAGAGTCTCTTCAAGGTAATTTGATCATGTGTCATTAGGGGAAGGGGAAAGTGTGACTCCTCCTCGAAACAGCAGTATTGGCACCTTGAACCCAAACTGCTCTAACTTCATCAGACACTTTATGTACTCGGGGCGAACGGATCCTGCTGTCTATCCTCCGTAAAGGGGTACACCCTCTTCCCACACTTTACAGTCGAGACAAGCACGCAGACGGGACAGCAGAGAAGAGATGTACAGTGGAACTTCTAGATTACGACTGTATACAATCTCTTTTTAGCCCTTTGCACAAGCGGTGTGAAAGGGAAGCGTATCATCACCCTCTATTGTATTAAAGGGCCCAAATTGAAGGCCCTCTTCCTTTCTCAGCACGGACTTGGGACCGGCCACGGTGGAGTTAACTTCAATATGATCTTCGTCTTTTATGCTGCCATTTTATTGGATGTCGGTTGTCGCAATGCTTTTTGTCCTACTATTATCATTACGCTCCAACATCGGCAAATATGGTATATATTTCATTAAAGGGCCCAGATGGAAGGCCCTCCCCTCCTTTCTCAGCACGGACTTGGGACCGGCCACGGTAGAGTTAACTTTAATATGCTCTTCTTCTTTTATGCTGCCATTTTAGAAATCATGTCCTGATTAGTTAGTTGATCAAGATGCCACGGAAGACGGGAAGATGGCGAGCGGACCATTTTCCGAATCAGTTTCCACAGTGTACAGTGTTTTTGCAGATAGATTATCTTCTTTTGCAGTAGAAAATATTCTTTACAGGGCTGGTTTGCTTGCACCCGAAAAAACGTACCGGCCTCCAACCTCCCCTTATAGCCGGCCCACCACTACTCCTGGAAAAAACGTACGCCCGAAAAACGCGCACCCGAAAAAAAATATGTACCGGCCTCCAACCTCCCCTTATAGCCGGCCCACAACACACCTCGAAAACACGTACCGGCCTCCAACGCCTTCCCCTTATAGCCGGCCCACAACACCATTTTTACGAAAAACCGTAAAAACCGCGCACCGCCCTCCTCCTTTCTCAGCACGGACTTGGGACCGGCCATGGTGGAGTTAACTTCAATAGGCTCTCTTCTTCATTTTTTGTCTTGTCACACTCTAGCTTCACCATTCATTGGGTGGCTGGCTCTAAAAATATACCTCCCTATATATCCGCAGCAACCTCTCCCGCTGCCCTCTGAAAATAGTTACTGTTGATTTAGGGACCGTCTCTCACAAATCCACCCGACCTCCTGAACACAATTGCTGAAATGTTCCCTTGTCGGGACTTCCGCAATTTGCTTTGCCGGTCAATATCTCAAAAACCATAAATGCGAGGATCTTCAAATTTGGTGATGGGGACAGTTTTGAGGGGCAAATTTTAATGGGGCCGGGGGTGTTGTGGATGATGGGAGCTGGTGGGGGCTTACCTTATACAGGAGTGGTCCTCCGATCACGGCTGGCAGTACCTGTTAGGGAGGAAAAGTGGAGGGGGCTGGATAGGTGCGCGCCTGCCGGCCCCAGCCACGGACTGTCCAGGCTGCCTGGTGTGAGGAGGCCGTACCTGGGAGTACGTCATTGTGGCTGCGGTCGGCTCCTGTGAGGATGAAGGAAAGCCTGAGGGGCTAGGGGGGAAGTGAAGCCAGGGACCGTAGGCTGGATACCTGGGAGCTGGATGCTTTAAGCACTGGCTGGAAACGCTGAACGCTGGACCTGCCTGCCGCTATAAGCCACACGTCTTACTGTTGGGTGGGTACGTGCGCTGATTGTGAGCTCCTGTTGCTATATGTAATTTATACAGGTAATTTTTCTATTGCTTTAATTATTTTTCCCATTATGGGTGTGAGTGGGGCCTCATGTCTAGGTGTTGCCTAAGCCTCACAAAGCCTAGAGCTGTCTCTGAATGTAGCCCCAAAGAGGACTATAGCCGTCTCTGAATGTAGCCCCAAAGAGGACTTTAGACATCGGAAGTAGGACTTTAGTCTTTAGTAAGACTTTAGTAAGACTTTAGACATCGGAAGTAGTCTCCCCGCGCAAATATTTCAGGGCGGGTCTTAGAGCTTTTTTTATCCTATGTAAAGTCTACAATCCTATGTAAAGTTATCAAAAACACTGTACACGGAAAATGATTTGGAAAAATACACCCCCCCCCCCACTTGTACTTCCTTGCCATGTTTGGTTGAGTTCCTGGGTCTACAGTAGCAAATATTCTTTACAGGGCTGGTTTGCTTGCCCCAGCACCCATCCCTCCTCTTTTCTCAGCACGGGCTTGGGACCGGCCATGGCAGAGTTAAAAAAATATTGAAAAAAATATTGAAAAAAACTTTCCCAATGTAGGACACAGAGTCTCTTCAAGGTAATTTGATCATGTGTCATTAGGGGAAGGGGAAAGTGTGACTCCTCCTCGAAACAGCAGTATTGGCACCTTGAACCCAAACTGCTCTAACTTCATCAGACACTTTATGTACTCGGGGCGAACGGATCCTGCTGTCTATCCTCCGTAAAGGGGTACACCCTCTTCCCACACTTTACAGTCGAGACAAGCACGCAGACGGGACAGCAGAGAAGAGATGTACAGTGGAACTTCTAGATTACGACTGTATACAATCTCTTTTTAGCCCTTTGCACAAGCGGTGTGAAAGGGAAGCGTATCATCACCCTCTATTGTATTAAAGGGCCCAAATTGAAGGCCCTCTTCCTTTCTCAGCACGGACTTGGGACCGGCCACGGTGGAGTTAACTTCAATATGATCTTCGTCTTTTATGCTGCCATTTTATTGGATGTCGGTTGTCGCAATGCTTTTTGTCCTACTATTATCATTACGCTCCAACATCGGCAAATATGGTATATATTTCATTAAAGGGCCCAGATGGAAGGCCCTCCCCTCCTTTCTCAGCACGGACTTGGGACCGGCCACGGTAGAGTTAACTTTAATATGCTCTTCTTCTTTTATGCTGCCATTTTAGAAATCATGTCCTGATTAGTTAGTTGATCAAGATGCCACGGAAGACGGGAAGATGGCGAGCGGACCATTTTCCGAATCAGTTTCCACAGTGTACAGTGTTTTTGCAGATAGATTATCTTCTTTTGCAGTAGAAAATATTCTTTACAGGGCTGGTTTGCTTGCACCCGAAAAAACGTACCGGCCTCCAACCTCCCCTTATAGCCGGCCCACCACTACTCCTGGAAAAAACGTACGCCCGAAAAACGCGCACCCGAAAAAAATATGTACCGGCCTCCAACCTCCCCTTATAGCCGGCCCACAACACACCTCGAAAACACGTACCGGCCTCCAACGCCTTCCCCTTATAGCCGGCCCACAACACCATTTTTACGAAAAACCGTAAAAACCGCGCACCGCCCTCCTCCTTTCTCAGCACGGACTTGGGACCGGCCATGGTGGAGTTAACTTCAATAGGCTCCTCTTCTTTTATGCTGCCATTTTATTGGATGTCGGTTGTCGCAATGCTTTTTGTCCTACTATTATCATTACGCTCCAACACCGGCAAATATGGTATATATTTTATTAAAGGGCCCAGATGGAAGGCCCTCCCCTCCTTTCTCAGCATGGACTTGGGACCGGCCACGGTGGAGTTAACTTCAATATCCTCCTATTCTTTTATGCTGCCATTTTAGAAATCATGTCCTGATTTTTCATTTTTTTGTCCACTCTAGCTTCACCATTCATTGGGTGGCTGGCTCCGAAAATATACTTCCCTATATATCCGCAGCAACCTCTCCCGCTGCCCTCTGAAAATAGTTACTGTTGATTTAGGGACCGTCTCTCACAAATCTACCCGACCTCCTGGAATTCCTTCCCGGACACATTGATTGGATACTATTCTTCCTACTGACACCAATTATAGGATACTATTCTTCCCACTGACACCAATTATAGGATACTATTCTTCCCACTGACACCAATTATAGGATACTATTCTTCCCACTGACACCAATTATAGGATACTATTCTTCCTACTGACACCAATAATAGGATCCTATTCTTCCTACTGACATCAATGATTGGATACTATTCTTCCTACTGACACCAATGATTGGATACTATTCTTCCCACTGACACCAATTATAGGATACTATTCTTCCTACTGACACCAATTATAGGATACTATTCTTCCCACTGACACCAATTATAGGATACTATTCTTCCTACTGACACCAATAATAGGATTCTATTCTTCCTACTGACATCAATGATTGGATACTATTCTTCCTACTGACACCAATGATTGGATACTATTCTTCCCACTGACACCAATTATAGGATACTATTCTTCCTACTGACACCAATTATAGGATACTATTCTTCCCACTGACACCAATTATAGGATACTATTCTTCCTACTGACACCAATTATAGGATACTATTCTTCCCACTGACACCAATTATAGGATACTATTCTTCCTACTGACATCAATGATAGGATTCTATTCTTCCTACTGACATCAATTATAGGATTCTATTCTTCCTACTGACACCAATGATTGGATACTATTCTTCCTACTGACACCAATGATTGGATACTATTCTTCCCACTGACACCAATTATAGGATACTATTCTTCCTACTGACACCAATTATAGGATACTATTCTTCCCACCGACACCAATTATAGGATACTATTCTTCCTACTGACACCAATAATAGGATTCTATTCTTCCTACTGACATCAATGATTCGATACTATTCTTCCTACTGACACCAATGATTGGATACTATTCTTCCCACTGACACCAATTATAGGATACTATTCTTCCTACTGACACCAATTATAGGATACTATTCTTCCCACTGACACCAATTATAGGATACTATTCTTCCTACTGACACCAATGATAGGATTCTATTCTTCCTACTGACACTAATGATAGGATTCTATTCTTCCTACTGACACCAATGATTGGATACTATTCTTCCTACTGACACCAATGATTGGATACTATTCTTCCCACTGACACCAATTATAGGATACTATTCTTCCTACTGACACCAAATATAGGATACTATTCTTCCCACTGACACCAATTATAGGATACTATTCTTCCTACTGACACCAATAATAGGATCCTATTCTTCCTACTGACATCAATGATTGGATACTATTCTTCCTACTGACACCAATGATTGGATACTATTCTTCCCACTGACACCAATTATAGGATACTATTCTTCCTACTGACACCAATTATAGGATACTATTCTTCCCACTGACACCAATTATAGGATACTATTCTTCCTACTGACACCAATTATAGGATACTATTCTTCCCACTGACACCAATTATAGGATACTATTCTTCCTACTGACATCAATGATAGGATTCTATTCTTCCTACTGACATCAATTATAGGATTCTATTCTTCCTACTGACACCAATGATTGGATACTATTCTTCCTACTGACACCAATGATTGGATACTATTCTTCCCACTGACACCAATTATAGGATACTATTCTTCCTACTGACACCAATTATAGGATACTATTCTTCCCACCGACACCAATTATAGGATACTATTCTTCCTACTGACACCAATAATAGGATTCTATTCTTCCTACTGACATCAATGATTCGATACTATTCTTCCTACTGACACCAATGATTGGATACTATTCTTCCCACTGACACCAATTATAGGATACTATTCTTCCTACTGACACCAATTATAGGATACTATTCTTCCCACTGACACCAATTATAGGATACTATTCTTCCTACTGACACCAATGATAGGATTCTATTCTTCCTACTGACACTAATGATAGGATTCTATTCTTCCTACTGACACCAATGATTGGATACTATTCTTCCTACTGACACCAATGATTGGATACTATTCTTCCCACTGACACCAATTATAGGATACTATTCTTCCTACTGACACCAATATAGGATACTATTCTTCCCACTGACACCAATTATAGGATACTATTCTTCCTACTGACACCAATAATAGGATCCTATTCTTCCTACTGACATCAATGATTGGATACTATTCTTCCTACTGACACCAATGATTGGATACTATTCTTCCCACTGACACCAATTATAGGATACTATTCTTCCTACTGACACCAATTATAGGATACTATTCTTCCCACTGACACCAATTATAGGATACTATTCTTCCTACTGACACCAATAATAGGATTCTATTCTTCCTACTGACATCAATGATTGGATACTATTCTTCCTACTGACACCAATGATTGGATACTATTCTTCCCACTGACACCAATTATAGGATACTATTCTTCCTACTGACACCAATTATAGGATACTATTCTTCCTACTGACACCAATTATAGGATACTATTCTTCCCACTGACACCAATTATAGGATACTATTCTTCCTACTGACACCAATGATAGGATTCTATTCTTCCTACTGACACCAATGATAGGATTCTATTCTTCCTACTGACACCAATGATTGGATACTATTCTTCCTACTGACACCAATGATTGGATACTATTCTTCCCACTGACACCAATTATAGGATACTATTCTTCCTACTGACACCAATGATAGAATTCTATTCTTCCTAATGATACCAATGATTGGATTCTTTTCTTCCTACTGACACCAATGATTGGATACTATTCTTCCTACTGACACCAATGATTGGATACTATTCTTCCCACTGACACCAATGATTGGATACTATTCTTCCCACTGACACCAATTATAGGATACTATTCTTCCTACTGACACCAATTATAGGATACTATTCTTCCCACTGACACCAATTATAGGATACTATTCTTCCTACTGACACCAATGATAGGATTCTATTTTTCCTACTGACACCAATGATTGGATACTATTCTTCCTACTGACACCAATGATTCGATACTATTCTTCCTACTGACACCAATTATAGGATACTATTCTTCCCACTGACACCAATTATAGGATACTATTCTTCCTACTGACACCAATGATAGGATACTATTCTTCCTACTGACACCAATTATAGGATACTATTCTTCCTACTGACACCAATGATTCGATACTATTCTTCCTACTGACACCAATTATAGGATACTATTCTTCCCACTGACACCAATTATAGGATACTATTCTTCCTACTGACACCAAAGATAGGATTCTATTCTTCCTACCGACGTCAACGATAAGATACTTTTCTTCCTATGATGGGGCACTATTCCTCCTACGAACACCAACATCCGGTCCCCCTAAATTCTGAAGGACAATAAACTGACCCCTTGTTTATACTGTTGTATACTCCAAATGTAATCATTGATCTTGTATGGGAAGCGACCATTCCTTTATTCAGTGTACTGTTTACTTTTTTAAGGTGCCCCTGGAAGAAGTCTGCGATTGGACGAAACGGCGTAGGGAGGAACGGCGTGCTGACGTCACTATTGTTTTTATCCTCACGACCATCCGGAAGGACGGGCGGATTGTGAGAGCCGGCCGGCTAATTATTTTATGCTACTTTTAACATTCGACAATTGTAAGTGCAATGAATTTTATTTATTAAATACATTTCATACGGTACTACTCTATGTCGGCACCCCTTTTCTTTTTCTCCTCGGGCTACATATTGGGATCAATTGCTTTTTGAGACCCAGTCGTTTGGGACAGACTTTGGAGATCCACACAGGAACCCACTAGGATAGTGCCTAAGCAATCCAGCCAGGCGTGTTGTTGATGCTCATTGATTTTATCTATCTGGTAAGCAGATTCTTAGTAAGAGGTGGAGGTGGAGGCTCTATTCTGTCCTGTAGAATCACAACCTTTCTGGGACATCTCTCTGAACTCACCGAAGTTGGGACTACCCCTGGAGTTGAATATAGACACCTATGAACTTTCTCAATATATTCATTTAGTTTTGCTTTCTTTGATGTTAATTGTCACTGATTGGAGCACTTGGTGTTGGTCCTTGTTTATACTTTTTTCATTTATATTAAGTATTTATATTCTTTTTGCATTCAATGTATATCTATGTTTATCATCGTTATCTAATATTGATGTATTAATTCACGCAGCGCAGCATACCACATTTATACCTTGCATTTGTTTATCTGACATTTTTGCTGCAGCAGCACCCATTTCTTTCACACAAAGATTTTTTGGTTTCGTTAGTAATCAATCTTTGGTTTACACTAGACCTGCGCAGTAATTATTCACTGTTTCCACCTGTTTACTTTTTACGCCAATAAAAATGATTGTACCGGGAAAACTTCTCCTGGAGTACTAGAAGGCCTTGTACAGGCATTGCATCAGAGGTTCTGTTGCAATAGAACAGGGGTCTCCAAACCTTCTAAACAGTGGGCCAGATTGTGGTCCCCAGGAGTGGAAAATGCCTCACTGTTGGTGGGAATAAACAAGGCCTCTGACTTGATAGTCAATGGGAGTAATGGTCGCTAGGAATAGTGCCCTGTAATTGGTTTTGGAGGAATAGTGCCCAGACATTGGTGTAATTTGGAGGAATAGTGCCCACACATTGGTGCCATTTGGAGGAATAGTGCCCACACATTGGTGTAATTTGGAGGAATAGTGCTCCATTGTTGGTGTCAGGGGGGCGGAATGTTGCCCTGAGGGCCGGATAAAGGCAAGCAAAGGACCGTAGTTTGGAGACCACTGCAATACTTGCTGTAAATTTACCTTGATGTGAAAATATCTTGGATCTTGTTGGATTTTAGTATCCCGTGGCCACTGGTGTAGCGAGGGGGGGGGGGCAGGGGGGGCTCCTGCACCGGGCGAAAAATTGCGGGGGACGAAATCCTTGCGTCCGCGGAATGCGCCGCCGCCGCCTCAGGAAAGGCCGCGGCTTGGGCCTAGCACTGGAGCTGTCGGCCATCTTGGCACACCCGGCGGCGGCGCGCCTGGTTGGCTGGTGGAACTGTCTGTCTCCCTTGATGTGGGAGTGGCGGGAAACACCAGCCAACCAGACAGAAGGGCGCGCTGATTGGTCTAGAACATGTGTTTACAGCGCGGCGCGGGCGGCGGCAAGTTTCTCCAGCAAGGTAAGAAGGGGGGGGGGTGTCGGTGTAAATCTTAAGGGGTGCTCTGCCTGATCCCCACTTATCCACCTCAGAGCCTGTTATTTTAGTAAGACTGCTGGGACTTGTAGTTCTCCTGGGGCTCATGGAGATTGGAGAACTACAAGTCCCAGCAGGTTATACATTATCATACAATAAGGCTCTGAGGTGGATGGATGTCCGGACACCCATCCATCTCGGAGCCTTGTATTATAACCTGCTGGGACTTGTAGTTCTCAATCGTCTCCTGGGGCTCAGGTGCATGCGATCCACCATCTATGGGACTACAAGTCCCAGCAGTAAGAAAAACTGAACAAAGATGGTGGATTGCATGCACCTGAGCCCCAGGAGACGATGGAGAACTACAAGTCCCAGCAGGTTATAATATAAAGCTCCGAGGTGGATAGATGTCTGGACAGTGACAATTGGTGGCTCAGTGGTGACAATTGGTGGCTCAGTGGTGACAATTGGTGGCTCAGTGCTGACAATTGGTGGCTCAATGGTGACGATTGGTGGCTCAGTGGTGACGATTGGTGGCACAGTGGTGACGATTGGTGGGACAGTGGTGACAATTGATGGCACAGTGGTGACAATTGATGGCATGGTACAGTGGTGGCAATTCATTGGCATGGCGCCCTGTGATTGGGCGTATGTGGTCATGCGCTAGCGCCGGGGGGGGGGGGCGAAAAAAAAGTTTTGCCCCGGGCGCCAATAACTCTGGTTACGCCACTGCCCGTGGCTGAGGAATCAGTTTGCCTGCTATAGGCAGCCCACATTTCCATGTCCAAATAGCTAGCTAAGCTAGCTAGCTTCCGACTAGCTAAAAAACGCACGTAATTTGAAATTACTCCAGTCTAACACCAGTTAGACAGGAGTTACGGCTCTCTGAATCTGGCCCGATATGTTTTCTGAAAGCAGATAACCTAGAGAATAAAATAGTGGTAGTTCCTATTTTTTATATCACATGATATTACCGAAAAGGTCCAGAAAACTTAAAATTTCAGGCGCAAAGGCAAAATAAATGACCCAGTATGCACTGCTGAAAAATGTATTTGTTCTTGTTTCATTTTTTGTCACTTCCGGCGACTAGAGACAAACTGGCATGAAGCCGCAAACAGGGTTGTTCCAGTCTTCTCTCTGTAAACACGGTAGCGACATCACAACGTCACTTCCAGTTTACTCGGCTGCCAATGGCACCGGTTTTTTAAAAAAAATACAGTATTCAGAATCGCCGTTTTCGGCGATCTGAATACTTTGAAGTGCCAAAGAGGGATTTGGGGTCTTTTGGACCCCTGATCCCTCCATAAAGAGTACCTGTCATCACCCCTCTCTCTCTCTCCCTCCTCCCCCCTCTCTCTCTCTCCCTCCTCCCCCCTCTCTCTCAGTCTCTTCTCTCTTTCTCCCCCCCTCTCTCTCTCCCCCTCCTAGAATTTTTTTTTTTTCATTTTTAATAAAGGACTTTCCCAGCCAACAATTCATTATAGCCGCGAGTGATTTTAAATGACTTTTTTTCCCTCAGAAATGACATTTTGTACAGGCATACTATACAACCCCCCCCCCCCCCCCCCCCCCCCCCCAGGTAGGAAATTTAAAGGAATATTTCACTTTTATTGTTTCAGTTTAAGCATTATTCACACAAACTTTTGGTCTGTTTGCAGGTTCTGGTGCGAACCGAACGGGAGAGTGTTTGGCTTATCCCTATTGTATGATAAGACGCCGTATTTTTGCTTAACTATCCCAGTATCTCCTTTTGTTTATGTGTGACACGGTCGGAAGATGTGAAAGGGGATGTTAGTGTTCACTCGCATGCGCACTGCTGCCTTATCAGTTAGAGGATATGATGAAATTATCGTGTGTTATAGGAAGGACGTGCAGGAGCGGTGCAGTGGCGAGAGGAGTTGGTGTATTTGATGGATTATACATGAGAAGCTGACGTGCAGCAGAAAGACGTTATCGTGAGTACGCAATACACGCGGTAATCTATGACTGTCCCATGTGTCGTGTATGTAACCTCTGACCGTCCCGTGTGCCATGTATGTAATGTCTGACAGTCTCATGTGCAAAAAATAGCCAATTTAAAAAAAAAAAAAATTCTCAGTTTAGGCCGATACGTATTCTTCTACATATTTTTGGTAAAAAAAAAAGTTATAGCGCTTACAAAATAGGGGACAGAATTATTATTATTTTTTTTTACTAGTAATGGCGGCGATCTGCGATTTTTATTGGGACTGTGACGTTATGGTGGACACATCGGACACTTTTGACACATTTTTGGCGCCATTCACATTTATACTGCGATCAGTGCTATAAATATGCACTAATTACTGTATAAATGTGACTGGCATTAAAGGGGTTAACACTAGGGGATGAGGAAGGGGTTAAAAATGTACCCTGAATTGTGTTCTAACTGTGGTGGGAGGGGGGGGACTGGGGGAGGTGACCGATCTATGTCCCTATGTACAAGGGACACAGACCTGTCTCCTCTCTCCCCTGACAGGACATGGATCTCTGTGTTTACACACAGAGATCCACGTCCTTGTCCTGCCGCCGGCAGCGCTCATGCGCCCTCTAGTGGCCTGGAGAAGCGGAGGCTGCAAAAACACGGCCTCCCAGAGAATTAGAGCCACCCTGCGGCCGTACAAAGTCGTACGGCCGTCGGGAAGTAGTTAATTAATCTATTGCTGTGTATTGTAAACACTACCAGTTTTTGCTGCATTTCATCATTATTATTTTGGAAGACTTTATTTATTTATTCACTATTTAGTAGCGCGAAGGACATTATTTATCATTCCATGTAATCTCTGACCGTCCCGTGTTGTTTATGTAATCCCTGACTGTGCCGTGTGCCATGTATGTAATCTCTGACCGTCCCATGTGTCGTATGTAATCGCTGACCGTCCTGTGTGTCATGTATGTAATCTTTTTTTTTTTTTTTTTTTTTTTTTTTTAAAGTGTATTTTTTGTGCGTGAACTCGAGAGAGAGGAGCCGGACTGCAGGAGTTGGGAGTAGGCAGATCCTCCCCCCGGAGGCAATCGCCATCCTTCTCCATGCCCCTGGTGGCAATGGCGGGTGTGAAGGGGGGCCTCCCACTCACCCCGCCCTACCTGCTCCTCTTGGGAGCCCAACTGGGGCCCAACGGGACCCCAATGGGGCAGAGGGACTCCCCCTATGAGGGAGTGAGGGGGCCTAGCCCACCCAGCCAGCCCCGTAGGTCCTTCGCCTCTCTTTATTTTAAGAGACCGCATGGCCAAAGTGCATGTGTTTTAAACCAATTTCGTGTGCGTGCAAGTGTGGTGGTTTTTGTGGGGGGGGGGGTGGGCGTACTAAGCACAGGCGTACCTTGCATAGCACACCCACCGGGAGCCGGGCTGAGACCACCAAACTCAATTCACATGTAGCCGAGACCGGGATCCGAACCCTTGGCTGCAGAGGTGAATGGCTTGTCAGCGCAGTGCCAATCACGTTGAGCCACCACAGCTCCCTTTCATGTATGTAATCTTCATGCCTGCGCTACAGCCAAAGGACGGCTACAGCGTACAGTGCCTGCCGCCGAGATTGTGTTTTTAGCACGCCAGCATCGCGCTGAATCTCGGCGACAGGCTGCCGATATCTCGCACTCGCTGGAATAGTAAAAGAACATTCCAGCGAGCGCGTCATAGAAGCGACGGGGATCCGACGCGGATTCCCGCCAATTCTACACGTGGGCGGAGTTATGAATCCTGAAGGAGAAATCCCCGCCGGATTTAAAAAAAAATCCGGCATGGGTTCCCCCCTCAGGAGCATAACGGGCCCTTAGGTCTGTTATGGGTTGCAAGGAGACCACCCTACGCCGAAAAAACGGCGTGGGGGTCCCCCCACAATCCATAACAGACCCGTATCCAAAGCACGCCGGCCGGCCGGTCAGGAAGGGAGTGGGGGCGAGCGAGCGCCCCCCCCTCCTGAGCCGTACCGGGCAGCATGCCCTCAACATGGGGGGGTCAGGTGCTCTGGGGTAGGGGGCGCACTGCGGCCCCCCACCCCAGAGCACCCTGTCCCCATGTTGATGAGGACAGGGCCCCTTCCCGACAACCCTGGCCGTTGGTTGTCGGGGTATGCGGGCGGGAGGCTTATCGGAATCTGGAAGCCCCCTTTAATAAGGGGGCCCCCAGATACCGGCCCCCCACCCTAGGTGAATGAGTATGGGGTACATTGTACCCCTACCCATTCACCTGCAAAACAAAAGTTTAAACACAAATAAAACACACAGGGTATTGAAATATTTTATTAGTTGGCCGCCGGGGGGGGGGTGTGTATGATCGCTTTTAGAAAAGCGCCCCCCTCCGGCGGGCTTCTGTGGAGGGTGGGGGCCGCCGTCTGGTTCTTTTCCGCCGCCGGGGGGGGGCGCTTTGATAAAAGCGCCCACCACCCGGCGGGCTTCTTTCGACGTCTTCGGCGGCGGGGGGGGTCTTCTCCCACTCTCCGGGGTCTTCTCCTGCTCTCCGGGGGTCTTCTCCGCTCTCCGGGGGTCTTCTCCGCTCTCCGGGGGTCTTCTCCGCTCTCCGGGGTCTTCTTCTTCTTCAGGACTCGCCGCCGCTATCTTCGTGTGTTAGCTCAATTACTAGCGGCGGCGGCCCCCTCTTCTGCGACGTCGGCGTCTTCTTCTTCTTCTTCTTCTGCTGTCCAGATGTTGACGCGACGCTTCCTCCCGCTGTTATGCCCGGCGCGCGGCTCGCAGCGAATTATATAGGCCTGTCTTGTGACGTCGCAGTCCCATCATGCTCCGGTAGGTATCACGTGGTACCTACCGGAGCATGATGGGACTGCGACGTCACAAGACAGGCCTATATATTTCGCTGCGAGCCGCGCGCCGGGCATAACAGCGGGAGGAAGCGTCGCGTCAACATCTGGACAGCAGAAGAAGAAGAAGAAGACGCCGACGTCGCAGAAGAGGGGGCCGCCGCCGCTAGTAATTGAGCTAACACACGAAGATAGCGGCGGCGAGTCCTGAAGAAGAAGAAGACCCCGGAGAGCGGAGAAGACCCCCGGAGAGCGGAGAAGACCCCCGGAGAGCGGAGAAGACCCCCGGAGAGCAGGAGAAGACCCCGGAGAGTGGGAGAAGACCCCCCCCGCCGCCGAAGACGTCGAAAGAAGCCCGCCGGGTGGTGGGCGCTTTTATCAAAGCGCCCCCCCCGGCGGCGGAAAAGAACCAGACGGCGGCCCCCACCCTCCACAGAAGCCCGCCGGAGGGGGGCGCTTTTCTAAAAGCGATCATACACACCCCCCCCCCCCGACGGCCAACTAATAAAATATTTCAATACCCTGTGTGTTTTATTTGTGTTTAAACTTTTGTTTTGCAGGTGAATGGGTAGGGGTACAATGTACCCCATACTCATTCACCTAGGATGGGGGGCCGGTATCTGGGGGCCCCCTTATTAAAGGGGGCTTCCAGATTCCGATAAGCCTCCCGCCCGCATACCCCGACAACCAACGGCCAGGGTTGTCGGGAAGGGGCCCTGTCCTCATCAACATGGGGACAGGGTGCTCTGGGGTGGGGGGCCGCAGTGCGCCCCCTACCCCAGAGCACCTGACCCCCCCATGTTGAGGGCATGCTGCCCGGTACGGCTCAGGAGGGGGGGGCGCTCGCTCGCCCCCACTCCCTTCCTGACCGGCCGGCCGGCGTGCTTTGGATACGGGTCTGTTATGGATTGTGGGGGGACCCCCACGCCGTTTTTTCGGCGTAGGGTGGTCTCCTTGCAACCCATAACAGACCTAAGGGCCCGTTATGCTCCTGAGGGGGGAACCTATGCCGGATTTTTTTTTAAATCCGGCGGGGATTTCTCCTTCAGGATTCATAACTCCGCCCACGTGTAGAATTGGCGGGAATCCGCGTCGGATCCCCGTCGCTTCTATGACGCGCTCGCTCTCCATCGCGGCAAGCCAGCTCGGCGCTGGCTCTCGCGATGGAGCTCGTAAGTGCTCAATCTCGCCGAGAAAGGGAGCGAGATTGACACAATATCCCAGTCACCTACTGTAGGTTTAAAATGTCGCGAGGGCATCCATGGACATCCTCCTGTGATCGTGCTGCTCATGCGCCACTGCAGCACGCAGGCAGTGCACTCTGTGATCGTTGAGTCCAACCGGTGTGGTTGTTTTTTTTTTCCCTCTTTACATTCATGTGCTCAGTTTATATATAAATGCTTCACCAATGAACTCCTGATGAAGTGGATCTTTATCCAAGAAACACGTTGAGTGGAGGAGCCACTTATTAGATGTCTTGCTGGACTCAACAATGAACAGAATTGTGCACCATCTGTCATGAATACTAGACCCAGTTATCTGGGGGAAGGTCAGCGTATGGTTGATGTATTCTTTTAAAGATGTTTGTCTTTTAAAGAATGTAACTGTGTAATAAAAATTCTAATTTTAACTGACTATACCCCATGTAGGTTTTCTGTGTGCAAAAACAACAAGTAGTTTGAAAAAGTGACATTAACTACTTCAGCCCCGGACCATTTTGGTGGTCAAAGACCCAGGCCACTTTTTGCGATTCGGCACTGCGTCGATTTAACTGACAATTGCGCGGCCGTGCGACGTGGCTCCCAAACTATTTTTTTCCCCCACAAATAGAGCTTTCTTTTGGTGGTATTTGATCACCTCTGTGATTTTAATTTTTTTTACGCTATAAACAAAAATAGAGCAACAATTTTGAAAAAAAAATCAATATTTTTAACTTTTTGCTACAAAAATATATAAAAAACACTTTTTTTCCCACAGTTTAGGTTTATATGTATTCAGGGGCGGACTGACCATTGAGGAACTCGGGCACTGCCCGAGGGCCCCATGCCACTAGGGGGCCCCATCAGGGTTGACAGGTTTTATTAAAACCAGGGACAGTATGTTTACATCTGTCCCTGATATGTCCAAAACCTACATGCTTTTGATGTGAAAATCCCGAGATTTTAGCTGCCCCACCTCTGTACTGCCACCTGGCTTGGTGGCCATCTGTAAGCCTGGGGGCCCCATAATCTTATATTGCCCGGGGGCCCCATGAGTTGTCAGTCCGCCCCTGTATGTATTCTTCTACATATGTTTGCTAAAAAAAATCACAATAAGCGTTTATTGATTGGTTTGCGCAAAAAATATAGCGTCTACAAAATAGGGGATTGCTTTATGGCATTTTTATTAATATTTTTTTTTACTAGCTATGGCGGCAATCAGAGATTTTTATCGTGACTGCAACATTTTGTCGGACACTTTTGACACCATTTTGGGACCATTGTCATTTTTACAGCGATCAGTGCTATAAAAATGCACTGATTAATGTAAAAAGTGTTCCCTAGGAAGTGATTCTTAGGGGGGCGTGGCTACGCGGGAACGGTCATCAGTGACAGTGTCTCTAGGCAGAATAGGGGAATGCCTTGTTTACAAATGGCATTCCCCTGTTATACCATTGCCGACCGCAATTGCGGGACTTCCGGGAACATCGAGTTCCCGGGACCAGCGGCCGCACTCGCAAGGCACGTGGCGGCAGATTTAAAGGGACGTAACTGTACGCCAATCTACCTGCCTGTGCCATGTTGATAATGTAAATAGTTGTGCGGCGGTTGGCAAGTGGTTAAAGGTGTTTTAAAAGCCGCTAGTAAAGACCCAACTAAAACTGCAACCAAAGCAATCACCAGCAGCCAAAAGCAAAACTGAGTACAAGCTGTGCAGCAACGTGCAAATGGATATAATAGTGGTCCTATAATATCAAATGAATCAAATAACTTAATCCGTGATAATGCGAATGCATATGATAATAATCGTGTAATATCAAATAAATATCAAACAGTATAATAAGTTCATCCGTGATGTAGCAATTAATACTGTGAAAATAAGTGATGATCTTGAATAAAGTGAGCTCACATTGCGCTTACCTTAGTAAGGCAAAGAAAAAGCCTTGAACTTAGTGATGGGAAGTTCGGCTCTTTGAAATGAATCGGTTCATTTCGAGTCACTCACTGAAATGAACCGATTCAATGAATCGATTCTTCGGTTCTTCAGTTCACTTGCTGAGTCTACTGACAAGCAAGTGAACCAAAGCTCTGATTCAACATTTTTAAATGATTAGAATCACAAGAAGGATTCTTCACAGAAGGTTGGGAGGTTCTGAGGACATTGACGTGTATTTAGTTTCTTGCTTAGAGCACAAGCACCATCCGATTGTGTCCACACTTTGTCAGATTAGACAGCAACATCAATTTTGGTGACGCACAAAAAGCTGTGTAAATGAAAAGTGGGTTTTTATGCAGTTAACATTGCTAGCCATCATATTTTTTCATAGTCTTCACAGCGCATGCGCAGGAAAAATTATCGCATTTTACTAGCGCAGGCGTGGAAAGTACCCACAGTAGTAAAATGCAATCGTTAGGCTCCTTTCACACTTGTGCGACTTTAAAGTCGTGCAATTTTTGCCACAATTTTTTTTTACCGTGACTTTGATGCAATTTTGATGCGACTTGGAGCGATACCTATGTAATCTTGAGGTTTCTGCCTCAAGTCGCATCAAAATCGGATCAAAGTAGTGCAGTGACTATTTTGAAGTCGCTGCGACTTGAAGACACACGGATATGGATGGTACTCATTGGAAATAATGGGGTACCACTTGTCATGCGACTTTGTAGTCCCAAGTCGCACAAGTGTGAAAGGGGCCTCATTATGCACTGTAAAGACTATGGACAAATCTGATGGCTAGCCATTTTAACTTTGAAGTTGGTCCATCAGAATGCAGATCGCATGCACAAAAAAAATGCTTTTCCTTTACACAGCAGTTTGTGCGTCGCCGTAAGTGGCAATAATGTCTGACCCTATAGATGCTTGATCTGACAGAACACCTGCTACCCAGGTTACTGAGCACAATCCTATACTCATGATCATATAACAGACCCCAGATGCAATAAAGAGAACCTGTCACTTCAACAAACTATCACATAGGGGGCGGGGCTTGTTAAGCGGAAAAATTCATAAAATACAAATTGAAACCATCCCCACCGACCCCGATATCTGCATGTGAATAAACGTGCGTAGGGCGTGCGTGTGTACATAAACGATAATTGCTTCACACGTTCAGTGTCACCACAAAAGTCAGAGAGACTGCAATCATTCTAGATAATAATATAATTCATGGTTAATGAATGTCCTGTAATAGCTCTTATAACTACCTATACAGTCTGTACAGTGCACTGCTGCTACCTGATCATTGATTCCGTGTATTGTTCTCCTGGTGGGGACTCGGGTGTACTGCATTCTAACAGCTCATGTGCTTCTTTAACTCAATAACTCATATGGTTCTTTTCCTCGGTGTACTGATGATGACTCATGTATGCAGTTCCTGAGTGTCTCTGTGCCTTGAGCACTCTGATTGGTTGTGGGGAGGGGCGGAGCTCTCTCACTCTAGGATCATATTACCAGCCTGTTCTGCTATGCTTTGTATTGAGTGCGCAGAGAACCATTATAATATTTCCTGGATCGGCCCTGAGGGTGGGCAATTGGAGCCCCACCCTCTGTGGTAGATGGGTGGAGATGTGGGAGTCAGTCAGTGTGCAGAGAGAGGGGAGGAGGGACCATCCCCCACACAGAGCTCCGGAGGGAGGAGCCATAGCCGGACTACAGGCGGGTCACGGAGTGTCAGTGTAATCTGCCGCCCCTGAGGAACTCAGATCCTGAACAGAGAAGGAAGATCCCCGGACACAAGACACGCCGTGACCCGCCTGTAGTCCTTACAATGTCTCTTCCCTCCGGAGCTCCGTGGAGGCGCTGCTTCCTCTTCTCTGCCCTCCTCAGACTGACGCTGAGGCTTGCCCCCGCTCGTCTATTTATAAGCTCAAGCCACGCCTACTCCTGACGTCACTATCTAACGGCTCCAGGTGTTGTGCATGTCAGATAGAACTAAGTCACGTGTCATGTTCACGTGATGCTAGCATGAGAAGACGTTCCCTTCTCCCGATTGGCTATTTACTGCCCCATCCTCTGGTCACGCCCGCCCCATGCGCTGATGACGCCCACTCCCATCTGAGCCGGTGTTCTGTCGAGAAGCACTGCCTATCATTCTACGACACAAGTCTTACAGGCCCCGCCCAGTGCCTCTAAAGTCTCCACCCGCCCCTTCTCCTCATTGGCTCCTGCCTCGACCTTTCACATTGCAAGAGTCTTTCTCCATTCACAAGTTTGACAGTTCTACTCCTCTACAACCCAACTTGATTAATTCGTGTAGGGCACATGCGCGTGCACGATAGAAGATCGGGAGCTGACGATTGGCTGGCGCTGGAAGGAGCAGTTTAGGTTGTGTCCTCTGCGTGTCTCCCAGCACCAGGAACACACCTTTCTCTTCCGCCCTCTGGATTCAACACTTCCGCCCTTTGGCTTCAGCACTGCCTTTCTATGCGTCCCACTGTTGCCATGGTGACGCGATCACACGATGACAGCGACCTGAGGCCATATACAGGAGAACGGCGGCCATTTTCTTGTAGATTGTTGACATTTTTTGCAGGCCTTTTTTAAAAATTCTTTTTTTTTATTTTAAATAATTTTCTTCAATAATTTTAAGCATGTTTAATATAACAAATACATTCGTGGATCTATACAAAACGTTTTTAATAGTATTACCCGCGTTTGATTCGGCGGCCATTTTGTTGTAGACCGAGCTCTAAGTGTTTTTTTCAGCAATACATATAAACATTCAACAATATTGACGAATATTTATTTTTCTGTGGCACCTTTCCCAGCTTCTAAGAAACGATAAACGTTTGTTTCATCGTTCTTGAATTTTTTTGAAGAATGAAATTAAAGAAATAGGGCGGCCATTTTATTGTAGCCCCTAATTGAGGACAGGAAGTGGGTCCAACAGTTGTCGGAATCTTGTTGTTATTGTGAGGCTGGAAAGTGTGTGCACAGTGAGGAGCAGGTAACAATATTAACATATTATTTTTATGGAGAAAGGAAGAGAGAGAGAGAAGAGGGGGTCTCAGCACTCTTTGTGGTCTGAATTGTGGGGGAGGAGGTCATGTGAGCTTTTGTATCAGATCATAGATCCAGGCTGCTGGCATCAAGCTAGGGGGCTGCCTGCATTTCCACACATTGGGGTCTGGACTGCGCACGGCATGGGCCACCAGGTAAAAACGATATCCGGTAGTATTTTAGTGTGGAGCAACACCCTAATTTTCCATAACGCTAACTACCAATGTTCATTTAGCCAATCCACGCTTTGTCTCAATATGTGGACCTTCGAAATCTGCAGCTGCTGAGATTGGAGGATAGGCCACACCGATAACATATGGTTTTCATCAAATACGCAATTGCCAAATATGGCCGCCACCGTTTGCAAACGGTCAACATTTTTGCAGGTCAAAGGATTGTAACTGAGGTGATCTTCAAGTTTGTAGTTGAATGAAAAGCTCATCTGACGGATTTGTTTAAAAAAAAAAAACTCCTATGAGCCCCCCTCCCCCACCCCGCAAGGGTTAATTCTTCAGTAAGGGTAGAGGAAGAAGCGCAAAGACTTACCTCAGGGCCCATTCACACCAGATGTGTACTACTGGTTGCCCAATGCTTATATGTTAGGAAACCAAGAAGTCTTAATTAGGGTTGGCATCAGGGTACGATCGCCACCTGGAGCTCCGAAGGGAAGAGGCTTCTGGTCAGGACAGCAAAGGGGATGTCTTCTGGAGCGAAGAATAAGGTAAGTATTTTCACTTCTTTCTTTACTCCAACCCATGAATTCAACTGTTCCCCAAAGTGTTCCATTCAAGGCATGCCATGAAGGATAACATCACAGTTTCTTGTCCTTCCAACCGTATTGTCAAGCCATCCAATAGCTAGAGTCATAAGTGATCACGTGGGTGGGCACCATGGCAAGTTCAGATCAAACAGAGGCTCAATGGCTTCTTTGGCTACAAAGGGATGGAGGGTTTAGTTCCTTGCATAGTGTGTTTTGGGATAGGGGTTTCGGCTTTTAAGTGGATTGACAGACCAGTATATCGAATCACTTTAATCAGCTTAGGTCATAAAATTGGCCAGTCTAGGTGTATTTGGAAACAGTCTTTAGCCTGATTTGCCCCACACCAGCTGAAATGAGTCTTGAGGTGGAACTCGGTTGCCCTGTAAGGACTAGCAACCCCCGGTACTTATCCCACATGAGAAATGTTTAGGGCGGTCTTCTTCTTTTTGTAATTTCATACTTTTTTTTTTTATTAGGACTTGATCTTGGTGGACCAAACATACTCCAAGGAGATCATGATGGAGGACCAGCTGCCCCTCACACCACCAGGTAAGAGGAAAGAAGATTATTGAGGATCTACCTAGATCAGGGGTCTCAAACTCAAATTACCTGAGGGTTGCAAGACAAGTTTTCATATCCCATGGGGGGCCGCATGCAAACTTTCAAACTTCAAAAACAGTACTGGTGTCAGCGGACATATTATTAACCCCCAGCTCTGTGTCAGCTGACGCATTATTAACCCCCACCACTGGTGTCAGCGGACACATTATTAAACCCTAGTATTGGTGTCAGCAAACGCATTATTAACCCTGACCACTACACTGCACACGGACCACAGCACACGGACCACTGCACTGCACACTGACCACTACACTGCACACTGCCCACTCACCATCATGGCACAGCACATCAAGGCTCAGAGCCCAGCAAATTAGGGCACAGCACATAAGGGTACAGGGTACAGCACATCAAGGCACAGAGCCCAGCAAATAAGGGCACAACACATCAGGGTACAGGGCACAGCCCACATGAGGGCAGAGCGCACATGAAGGCACAGCACACATCAGGGTACAGGGCACAGCACATCAGGGTACAGGGCACATCAGAGCACAGCACATAGGGGTACAGCACAACAGGCCACATCAGGGTACAGAGCACGGCACATCAGGACAGGACATATCAGGACAAGGCACATGGCACATCAGGGTACAGAGCCCAGCAAATCAGTGTACATGGCACACATCAGGGCACATGGGGCATATCAGGCACAGCACATCAGTACAGGGCACATGGCACATCAGGGTACAGGGCACAGGGTACCCTGATGTACAGAGCCCAGCACATCAGGGACACATCAGGGTACACGAGGCACATCATGGTACATGGGGCACATGGCACATCAGAGCACATCAGGGTACATCAGGTCAGGGTACCTGGGGCACATGGCATATCGGGGTACATGGGGTGGGTACATCAGGGCACAATTAGAGCACATCAGGCATACCTCCCAACTTTTCAACTTCAGAATGAGGGACAAATGAGCATACCTCAGTTGTTGGGGGGGGGGGGTCCGCAGATCATAGTTGATGAGCGGGGGGAGGTCCGCGGATCAGAGTTGTTGAGCGGGGGAGGTTCCGCGGATCGGAGTTGTTGAGCGGGGGGGTTCGCAGATCAAAGTTGTTGAGCGGGGGGGGGGGTTCCACGGCTCGGAGTTGAGTTGTTGAACGGAGATTTAGCGTGAATCACGGTAAACGCGCGGGGGGGGGAATTTTCTGCGGCACCTGACTGCGGGCCATTTATTACCGGTCCTCGGGCCGGTACTTTGAGAACCCTGACCTAGATACACACATCCTCTGATAAAAAGACATAGAAACAATGTATTCAGTCAGTAACCAGCAATAATTTTTATAATTGGCATATATTAATTGCCAGTGTGTTCTATTATAATAGATGTGATTGGCTACAGCCATCACATGGTACACATGCACTGTCCCTGTCTGTACCATGTGATCACTGTGACCAGTCACAGAGATTATTACAATAACACACAATTGATGCCTAAGAATGAAAGACATGCATTGAGTATAACTGCCGTGATGGGTTTTGTACCGGGCCAGCCCTGGTACCATGTGATCGCTGTGACCAATCACAGCAATCACATGGTACCAGGGCTGAGCCACAGCGCGGCCGCTAGAGCATGCGGGATTTCGCATGGCATCCATGTAGGATAGGGAAGCTCCCGCTAGGCTGTCATTTTGGTATAGGCCAGGCGGGAAGCAGTTAAAGTGGACCTATCCTACCCATTGTTAGAAGTTTACAGTGTGCAGTAAAATCAGAGTAAAGCCATTTCAGTACCGGAGAAAGAGATTATCACCTGTGTAAAACTGAAGGGAAGGCTGGAGGTCAGCTTCAAGGTACAGTACATGAGATATATGAAAATGATAACTGTATTCATGTGACTTTTGTTATGTGTTCCCTACAGATGGATCCAGTAACAGAAATCCCCCAGAGAGATGTCCCCGTCCTCTGTATTCCCAGGACTCCACACAGGAACATCAGGAGATCCTTCAAGGCCATGTGGTAGGTTGATGGATATCAAATGTTTCAGATGATATACATCAGTGTTTTTCAAATGGGGTGCTGCGAGCACAGGACCCATTTTTACTTGACTAGAGTCATGAGTAGCCATGGTGCTGGCAGGCTGGCCACCAGTAGTATAACAACCATTGATACTCTAGTGTCGGGAGAAAGGCCTGTCTCCTGAAGATGACCTCCGCCTTCTGACCTCTGCCAAGCTTCTATAGTCAAAAAGTAGGGCTCTGATGTGAAGAGAGGGTTGTGTGATTTGGAAAGCTCTGTGACCGGGGGTGAGGGGCTGTATGACTGGGGGGATCTATGGTGATTGCGAGTAAGGATGAGCTCTGGCCGTGTTCACACAGCCCACGTGCAGAGCCTGCCAGGAAGTTAGTGCTGTGCTAATTACAGACAGTGAGACACTGTCCCGATGCGTGGCGGCAAAAATCGGGAAATGTCTCCCTGCCTGTCATTAGCACAGCGTGGTGCTGACTTCCTGGCGGGCTCTGCACACACGCCGGAGCTCATCCTTAATGGGGAGGCTCTGATGTGATGAGTGTACTTATGTATGTTTCTGATGTGATGGGGGTGGGGGGTGTAACGGTCACCACCGTTTACGATTTCCTATTCCATGACAGCTTATCCGACAGACATCAGACACGACCCATTCCATTTCCCAGCATAACCGAGACACAAGCTCTAGTTACTGGTTCCAAAATGTGTGAATACTTTTAATGGTACACTCAGCTTGTTATATACAGTACAAGCATGTTACAGTAAATCACAGGGACAATGAAACTCTCCACTCCCAACATCACACAATGGGGCTTCAATACACCTTCAGATGGGCTAATTACTAATCATTATCCAGACAGCCTGGCTCCGCATTTAGAGGGGTTAATTACTACAGTTAAAGTGGTAGTATACTCACAGCTCCAGCTAGAGTTTCAGCTCCCTCCCTCGGAATCCTTTACGAGAATCTCCCATTGCCTGAAAACAGTCCCTCTCCCTCTCTATGTCGTTCAGTCTAAGACGTGGGAATTCCTCTTAACTGAGAAACCTAAACCTAAAGGAATATCACATTTCTATAATGCCCTCCAAAACAAATTACAATTCACCAAACTACCTGCTCATACCCGCTGGGAATCCGAGCTTTCTTGCTCTTTTTCCGCAGACCAATGGTCCTCCGCCCTAGGTGCCTCCTACAAATTCACTAAATGCTCCGCCCTGTGGGAACTCACACAAAAAATCACACACCGTTGGTACATGACCCCAACCAGAATAGCTGCTTTTGACCCCAAGACCTCCAATCTATGTTGGCGTTGCACCTCCTCCACTGGTGACCTTCTTCATATTCTTTGGGCATGCCATAAAATCCAGTCGTTTTGGACCGATATTTTCCATCTCCTGTCCGCTACTCTTGGTACTACGATAGCTCCTACTCCTGAATTGGCATTGTTGAGTCTGACAATAGATAACATACCTTCCCCTTCCAGATGTGTAGCGTCCCATATTCTATTAGCGTCCAGGCTGTGCATAACTCGGAAATGGCGCTCGGAGGAGGCCCCGGTAGTTGCCCAAGTGATAGACCTGGTTAACCTGCACTTCTCCTATGAGTACATCATGGCGGTCAATACAGGCCAGACTAATAAGATTAGGAAGGCCTGGCTTCCATGGGCGTCCAACCCCAGAGCTGTCCCTATAATGTGAATAATTTTCCGCTCTTCTTGTTCTGTGTTGACTTCAAGTGTGAATTTGATACCTAACCTATTTGGTGGTACATGATTGGTGAGTGCTCTCTCCTGCTGGGTCACAAAAGTGCTCCCGATAAGGGGTGGGCCTTCCAGGAGAGAGTACACTAATGTTGCGCATTGAATATGCTTCCCATGTACCCCCCAGGCTTGCACGCCACTGGGTTCTTTCATATTATCGTCTACCTTGCACATTGTCATGTTACTTACACGGTTGATCATTTGTGTATTATCTACAGTAATCATTTCCTGTAATTTAATGCAACTTGTATGCTTTTGCTAAATTCAATAAAAAAAGATTGAAGAAAAAAAAAAAGTGGTAGTATACTCTATACTAGTACTTTTACTTACAGGTAAGCCTATAATAAGGCTTACCTGTAGGGATAAAGAATATCTCCTAAACCTGTACGGGTTAGGAGATATTCCTCTCGCAATGCGCCGCCGATTGCAGCGGCGCATGCGCAGGGGGGTTTCCATCGGCTGAAGGGCCGGCAGCCGCCGGACCTTGCTGGATTGAAAACTCCCACGCGCATGCGCAGGAGTGGCGACATCGCCGCTCCAGCCAATCACAGCGCTGGAGTGGCGATACCCGGAAGACACGCCAGACAAGATGATATCTCGCTCGCCGTGGACCAGGTAAGTTCCCTACACCTCATTTTAAGGTAAGTATTTTTTAATAAGCTGGTATGCGGTGCATACCAGCTCATTATGGCTTTTCCTTTTCAAGTGTAAAAAAAAAAAGACTTTTCACACAAAACAGTGTCATTAGCATACACAATGAACAGGTCTTGCAAGCAGACCTAATTAACACAATGGACACAGAATGTAATCACAGCAAGATACTTAATAGCCAGCCAGGCTGGCTCTCAAGCCTCAATCCACATCACCCCAGTAGCAGACTCAATTAGCATCTCAACAGCCTAGGTTAAGCATTGAAGGAGGCATTCTATTGACCTGTTGTGGGTCAGCATGAAATCACCTGTAATATGTCCAGATCTCCTGCAATACATGAATTATCATTTCTCAGCCATCCTATGCCCAAAAGGGGCACAGGATGACCCTAAACCCAAGAGTCATTAGTGACGCTGGCACAGGAGTACCCCCTAGCCTTCAAAAGTCTCTGGGTGTCACAGGCCATTTTGTTACAGGGGGGACTGACATGAAGGGAGGACTCTAACATGATTGAATAGTTTGATGTGATGGAGGGACCTCTGGTGTGAAGGGGGGACTTCTGAAGTGATAGGGGGGACCTCCTAATGTGATAGGGGGGACCTCTGATGTAAAGGGGTTCTGCTAATGTGATGAGGGGACTGCTGATGTGGTGGGGGAACCTCTGATGTGACGGAGTAACCTCTGATGTAATGGGGGGGGGGACCTCTGATGTGAAGGGGGGCTTCTGATGTGATGGGGGGACCTCCTTATGTGATATGGGAACCTCTGATGTGAAGGGGGGACCTCTGATGTGAAGGGAGGGCCTTTAATATGAAGTGGTACTTCTGATGTGGTGGGGGAACCTCTGATGTGATGGGAAACCACTAACATGATGGGAGACCTCTGATGTGATCAAGGGGTTTGCTGTACTGGAGGGAACTTTGTGGTGAGGGGGCTTTTGAGTTTTGATGCCAAGTTAGTTTCATCAAGGCAGTTGTGTGCATCATCCCAGGCTCAGGTCTCCCATACCATTGGTGATTAACATTTACATCTTTGAGACTGGGTTGCCTTAGGATTTTGCATGCTTTAAAAGGGAGCCACGACTGAAAAAAAGGGTGATAAACGCTGGTTTACATTGCAGAGAAGCTGTGCCAATCCTATGAGTTCTTAATTCTTTATCTAGGAGAACCATGTGATTGCCATTAAAGAGGAACATACAGATGAAGATGGGATGTATCTGAAGGACGAGGAGCACTGTGACGGGGAGGGAATTCCTCTGGAGACGAGCAGAGGTAAGTGTGTACTGTCCGAGCTCCAGGTTCCTCTTCTGTTCCTTCATCAGCCTGTAGAACATTCAGAGGACCTTCCCATAGTTATCAAGTTCTTCTCATAGTCCAGTTCTGATGGATGTTCTACTCTCAAAGCTCCTCCTCCTTTTTATTGCCCATTGTCGCTTAGTGTGGGTTTAGTGTGGGTTTACAGTGTGGGAAAGTGTTGGATGGTGCCTGTATATGAGCCAGCAATTTTACAACTTCAATACCGGGCCCTTCCTGCCCAGGCCAATTCTCAGATTTCAGCGCTGTCACACTTTGAATGACAATTACTCAGCTACGCGACACTGTACCAAATGAAATATTTTTCATTTTTTTTTTAGACAGAGCTTTCTTTTGGTGGTATTTAATCACCACAAAAAAAAAAACAGAGCATTTTGAAAAAAAAAAACAAGTTTTTCTTGATGTCTGTTATAAAATGTTCTTTGGTAAAAAACAAATCAGTGTATATTACTCTGTGGGAAAGTTATGGAGTCCACAATCTATGGTATATAGATTTAAAAATTGATCAATCCTAATGGATTTCTTGAGGCCCTAAAATGCCACGACTGTACAAATTTTGTCCAAATAACCCCCTTTTGAAAAGTAGACAGTCCAAGGTATTAAATAAGAGGCATGGCAAGTTTTAAGAAGTTGTAAATTCTTTATCCTAACTTTGTGGAAAATTAAGAAATGTAATGTTATATATATTATATTTTTTTTCCACAATTTTATTTTACATACAGAGCAGTACAGAGTCATCATATGACTGTTGTAGCGGTGATCAGGAATACTGATTGGTGACCGCATGTAAAAAAAAAAAAAGTTTGATGTTTTTCAACTTTTGGGGAGAGGATTTTTTAAACTATAATTGCTTATAACAGTGACAATCACCGTTATAAGCAATAATTTTTATAACTGGCATATATTCATTGCCAGTGTGTTCTATTGTGATAGATGTGATTGGCCACAGCTATCACATGGTACATATGTACTGTCCCTGTCTGTACCATGTGATCACTGTGACCAATCACAGAGATTATTACAATAATACACAATCGATGGTTATGAATAAAAAACATTCATTGAGTACAACTGATGTGTATGTCTTGTAGCGGGCCAGCCCTGGTACCATGTGATTGCTGAGATTGGTCACAGCGATCACATGGTACGAGGGATGGCCCGCTACAAGAAATACACATCAGTTGTACTCAATGAATGGTTTTAATTCATAACCATTCATTAAGTACAACTGATGTGTATGTCTTGTAGCGGGCCAGCCCTCGTACCATGTGATCGCTGGGAAGCAGTTAAAGTGGACCTATCCTACCCATTGTTAGAAGTTTACAGTGTGCAGTAAAATCAGAGTAAGCCATTTCAGTACAGGAGAAAGAGATTATCACCTGTGCAAAACTGAAGGGAAGGCTGGAAGTCAGCTTCAAGGTACAGTACATGAGATATATATATATATATATATATATATATATATATATAAAAATGTATTTATGTGACTTTTGCTGTGTGTTTCCTACAGATGAACCCAGTACCAGAAATCCCCCAGAGAGATGCTCCAGTCCTCTTTATCCTCAGCATTCCACACAGGATGATCAGAACATTTCAAACAATGACCTGGTGGGTTGAAATTAAAGTAGAATTAAACATTTCCATAAACGTTCTTCCATCTATGATGTCGTATGCCTAGTAGGCTGTGGAATGTTTTATTTTTTTCTTTTGGCTTGAGAAGTCCACATACATACAGTGGGGAAAATTAATTATTTGATCCTCTGCAGATGTTGTACAGTAAGTTTGCCCACTTACAAAGAAATTAAGGAACTATCATTTTTATCAAAGGTGTATTTTAACCACTCAAGGACCAGGCCTGTTTCTGACACTTGTTGCTTAAAAGTTAAAAAAATAAATGTTTTTTTTTGCTGGAAAATTACTTGGAACCCCCAAATATTATCTGTATTTTTTTTTTTAGCAAAGACCCAAAAGAATAAAATGGCAGTCCTTGCAATATTTTTTGTCACGCTGTATTGGGGCAGTGGTCTTTTAGATGCAATTTTTTGGGGAAAAACATCATGAAAACAGTCGTGTGTACACGGCATAAAGCGGAAATACTTCAATAAGTATTTTCTATGGAGAAGCTGTCGAGTTGCCAGCCTGTATTTTCTATGGATCACTTGTGAGCTTCATTAGCCAGAGCACTCTACACGCCAACTATACTATATAGCGGTAGAGCTTGGGTGAGTTTTCCTCTCAGATCAATGACATCCTGGGCTCACAGGAAGTGGGTTGAATGATACTGGCTGTCATTCATCCCAAAAGACTGAGGGCATCTAGTGGTGAAAAGGAATCACTGCAGGGGACAATTCCGGTTTGTAGGTGAGCATTTTTTCCTGTACAGGTCCATTCATTTTCTTTTATTTTGCAAGGCATTATCTTTATTTCTATTCTGATTTTCTTACATACAATGTATTGAATAATGGATTTGTGTTGTTCAGAATGAAAATCTGATTATTAAAGTAGAGGTGAAGGAAGAAGATGATCTATCTGGCAACGAGTCAAATAAGGAGGAGGCAATTCCTAGAGAGATCAGCACAGGTGAGTCATAAACATGAGAGTCTCTATTGGTGATCCTGCCAGTAACACACCCCCTGTAATTATAGTGTGACAACACCCACTCACTGTATCCATTGGGAAGCGGTGTTGTCACCCTGATTTGTACACCTCCTCTCCATCTCTATTGCACCGAAGGGACGTTATTTGATCAGTTCACTAGACAGGATGTTACAAGAACATTGTAGTTATAGAAAGATCATTATGTATTTTCTGTAGTTACAGAAAGTGTACTTGGTCTGAAAAAACGAATGTAGCCACCCATCTAAGGACTGGTGTAGTTGCAACATTTTACATTTGTTCTTGGTTTTAGATATCCTTTGGAGCCAAAAATGCGCAAATTGACAGTTAGCAGTGTTCCTCAACAGCGGGCCCCAACCTCTCCAGCAACAGGGACCACCCCACAGAAGACAACCCCCGCCACAGGCTGGGGAAGGGCGTGCAGCCTGTCACCGGGGATGAGAGGGGACATAAAAGGGAGGGGGGGGGTGCAATCTGTCATCTGAAGTTTGCTCAGTATAATGGACTCCAGAACACAGTGATGATCTTTCTATCCTATAGACCAGGGATATGCAATTAGCGGACCTGCAGTTGTCGCAGAAATACAAATCCCATGAGGTATAGCAAGACTCTGACAGCCACAAGCATGACACCCAGAGGCAGAGGCATGATGGGACTTGTAGTTTTGCAACAGCTGGAGATCCGCTAATTGCATATCCCTGCTATAGACTGTAGCAGTGTATGGGTCTCACCAGTGCTCTGTGACTATCCTGTCCCTGGCCTGACTCTCCTCCCTCCCCTCCTCCTTCCCCCTTCTCCTTGTTCCCCCCTTCATTTCATCTCTCTTCCTCCTATTCCCGCGTCTCACCGATGTGACCACAGACAGGAAAGGAAGTACTGCTGCTAGGAGAAGGGGAACGAGTGCCCTCTGGTGGTTGGAGGGTGGCAGTGCAGGCTGTGCTGGCTCACTCGCTTTCCACCCATGCAGCCCAACACCTGCCTTGAAGATGGGGACCTCTGTTCTACAATATACAATGTTTGTGGTCACCTGATTACACCATATGGCCAGTAGGATCCAGGCCCTCCTCCAAATGAATGAGTTCATGTACTTCCTATGAAGGGTACTGTTCATGCATGCAAAGACATTTTAGGCAATTGTGCTCTTCCAACTTTGTGGTAAGTATTTGGGGCGCACCCCTTTCCAGCAAGACTGTGCCCCTGTGCACAAAGGCAACCCTATAAAGACATAGATTGACCAGTTTGTGAAGGCACTTGAGTGGTTCTTCTGCTGAGGGTCTTTTCCTATCTTCTCACCCCGTCGGTAGAAGATATCAGTACCAGGGCACAGTAGTGAGCCATCGTAATTGGCACATACATACAGGACTGGGGTGTTGGGGAAGGTGTATGCTGCTTCTGAAGAAAGGGGTTGACCATTCCTATCCTCTTCCTTTCAGATGGACGATACAGAAGATTAAAAACGCGGAAACGTCAACTCACTGCTTCGAAAGGAGAAAAGGTAAGTTTAGCATACATGATGGGTTCCATGTTTCTCACGTGACAGACTTCTCTGGAAAGATCCTGAAATGCTGTTAAAATTATGATGGGCTTAGCAGAGGCTCATTGGTTCAAAGACAAGTGTGACAGACCCAACCTGGACAGGGACTTTTGGAGAGGACTGCAGAGTAGCCTCTTGCCTGCTGACTATGGGCATTAACATTTGAGGGAGCTACAAGCATTCAGGAAGATGTCTTATTATATAGTGCAAGAGAACATTATTACATTTAACAGTCAAGCAGTGATGGTGCGTCCATAAGGGGTGCATGGGCACTGCCCCCTTTCTCCTGGCACTGCTTTATCACCATACATGGATTCACGCATTGCATGTATGGTTGCCGCTGCCACCCCCTATTCAGGTGTCTGGCCCTATGTCGGGCACCGGGCACCTGAATTACAGCGGCGGAATATTTCTTGGAAGCACCCAATTAGAGCCGTAGTGAACAGCGGACGCCATGCTGTTTGCTTTCCTAACACTGAACCGCCTCTCAGCCAATCAGGTAATTGGGTCTGTTACCTATCACCTGATTGACTAAAACAACAGGCGCTGTGATTGGATGCCGCCTATCAGGTGTCCAATCATAGCAAAGGACCGGAAAAGAGGGCAGGAGAAGAGACAAGGTAAGTGATGGGGTAGGGGGGGGATTCAAGCTGGCAGTATTTGATTGGCACAGTAGCGGCAATTGATGGACACTGGCAGCAATTGATGGGCACAGTAGTGGCAGTTGATGGCTGCGTTTGGGCATAGTGGCTGCAATTAATGTTTTTTTTTTTTTTTTAAGTTTGTTTGCGCCCCCCCCCAAAAAAAAATTTTGAGCACCAGCCGCCACTGCAGTCAAGGAAGCCATCCATGATGGTCTCTTCTGACAACTTAAAACTCAGTGAGAAGATGGATGTGAAAAGAAAGCTGGTTAATGAGATTTGGACAGCCCTGGGTCTTCTTGGATACTGGTGCTGTCTGGGTGGACAATGACCTGAGTCACCTAGGCTTGTCTAGGGGACTAGTTGTTAATTAGATCACTGTCCCCTATTAGTTGCTAGATGTGGATTAGCATACTGTTTATGTTGGTTGTTCCTTAGATGTGCTGATTGCTTAGGATAATGTGATCTGATTTTGTGTGCTATATATTCTGGGTGAGTTTACAATAAAGAAAGTTCCAGTTTGCACCTAGGCTAGTGTCGTCTAGTTCTTGGGTGCTCAGCTTTATTACCTGGTTCCAGACGGGAGGAAGCTGTATACTGAGCGAAGCAACCAAACTGGGTGCTGGATGGTTCGTCACCGAAAGGTGTAATGGTTTTTATTAAATTTTATTTAAAGGAGTTGTAAAGAAATGTTATTTTTTCACCTTAATGCAATCTATGCATTAAGGTGAAAAAACATCTGTTGATGCTGCCCCCGAGCCCCCGTGTTACTTACCTGACCGCTCGAAAGTCCTGCGCTCGGTCCCGAGATCCTCTTCGCGCGCAGCCTGGTCGCTGATTGGCTAGAGTGGATTGGATTAAGAGCAGCGCAGCCATTGGCTGGCACTGCTGTCAATCAAATCCAGTGATGTGGCGCGCTGAGGGGCGGGGCCGAGTGATACAGTGAGCAGCCATGGCTGCTCACTGTATCACGGGAGCGCTCCCGCAAGGACTCATCACATGACTGTGGTGAGTTCTTGCAGGGAGGACCAGAGACAGCTGCCGAGGGACCCCAGAAGACGTGGATCGGGGCCACTCTGTGCAAAACGAACTGCACAGTGGAGGTAAGTTTAACATGTTTGTTATTTTAAAGATTTATTTTTTTCCTATAGTAACCCTTTAAAATCCTTTTTTCTGCACGGCTTAGCCTCCAACAAGCCCAGTCCATGGCTTGTTGGGGGCTGGGCTGTGCAGAGTTGGGTGGGCAGCACGCAGGAAGCCTGCATAACCTGCACTGCCACCCTCCCTGCTACTTGTCTCCCAGTATTACTACTCTGTTCCCTCTCTGTGGTCATCTTACCTATGGAGAGGAAGGTGGAGAAGAGGGACCAGAAGGGTAAGGAGGAGGGCCGATGTGGCCCAGAGGTGACGAGCTGTGGCAACACCTCCAACCCCCTCCAGGGTGACAGGGAGCGCACACACCAACTCAGTTCCCACCCAACACTCCCCCCGCCCCCTTTTTTTAGGGCAATTTTCTTTCTCTCTCTCCTAAAATATAAATCTGTTTCCCTTTAGAGAAAATCAAGAATCGGTAAGCCGTTGTCTTGCAGCGACTGCGGAAAGAGGTTTTCACAGAGGTCCCAGTTAAACTATCACCGGCGGGTACACACAGGAGAGAAGCCCTACTCGTGTCCTGAGTGCAGAAAATGTTTCAGGCAAAAAGATCATCTACTCCGGCACCAGATCACCCACACGGGGGAGAAGCCATACTCGTGTCCGGAATGTGGGAAGCTTTTTACCCAGAAGGCCTCTCTTTGCAAACACCAGGCTTTACATTCGGGGGAGAAGCCCTATTCATGCTCAGACTGCGGGAAGTCCTACCGGCAGAAATCAACACTGGTCAAACATCAGCAGGTCTCCATGAAGAAGAAGCCATTCTCCTGCGATGACTGCGGGAAATGCTTTGAGAAGAAGTCCATCCTCATTGGGCATCAGAGGACCCACACGGGCGAAAAGCCGTTTACCTGTGCGGAGTGCGGGAGGAGCTTCGCTTTGCGCTCGACTCTCCTGGTCCATCAGTCCATCCACTCGGGTGACAAGCCGCTCTCATGTTCCCTCTGTGGAAAGGGCTTTCTGCACAAGTCCCGTCTTATCCTCCATCTCAGAGTCCACACGGGGGAGAGGCCCTTCTCCTGCTCGGAATGCGGGAAGTGTTTTATGCGCAAAGCCCGGTTGGTTGAACATCAGAGGCGCCATACGGGAGAGAAGCCATATTCATGCTCTGAATGTGGCCAGAGATTCACGGAGAGGCAGTTGCTTAACTTTCATCAGAAGAAGCACGCGGATAAGAGCCAGAACTCCTGCATGATCTGCGGCAGATGCTTCATACACAAGTCCAGCTTGGTCAAACACTGGAAAATCCATACCGGTGAGAAGCCGTTTTCCTGCGGCGAATGTGGGAAGAGCTTTGCTCATAAATCGCACTTAGACCGTCACCAAAACATCCACAGCGGCGAGAGGCCTTTCTCCTGTGATGAGTGCGGAGAAACCTTTCGGTGGAAGACCTCCTTCGTCGAACACCAAGCCATGCATTCGGGCAAGAGGCCGTTCTCCTGTTCGGACTGCAGGAAATGCTTTGCGCACAAATCGCAGCTAGAAAGGCACCAGAGGGTTCACACTGGGGAAAAACCCTTTAACTGTGCAGAGTGCGGCAAGTGTTTCCGGTGGAAGGCCGACATGGTCTGCCACCAGGCCACGCACAGTACTGAGAATCCATATTCATGTCCAGATTGTGGAAGATCCTTCACCAGAAAGTCTTCCCTCAACAGGCATCAGAAAAAGCAACTGTGTGCAAAACCAGTTTGATGTCTATGCATATCTTCCATACAAGCCTCAAATTGCATCGGACGTAATTTTTTTTGCATCTGTAGGCACAAAGGAAAGCCTGAACCGCTCCAAGTCCTGAGCCTATATTCATCTGGGCCCCCCTTAACACGGAGTGCTGGCTTCAGACGCTCATCCTGCTCGGCACATATGGCAAAAGCGAAAGACGATGCTGAACTTCCATAAAATCCCACCATAAAGTCTTTCAGGTTTGGGGCATGTATGCGCTAGCCACTGCCGAACCATGTTGTGAGTGGACAAGGCAGGAGTTTGGCAGCAGATTTCCGTAAATGATGTCGGCTGAAATCAGCTGATCGGCTGTGTCCAATCACACAGAGAGTTCTGTGTTTACATACACACAGAACCCTGTGTACAGGAAGGAGCGGTCTGGATTCTGCTTCCTGAAAAGCAGGGAGGAAAAACAGCCAGATTAGTCAGTAAAGGAAAGCGCACATTACACATTGTTAGGCACACAGTTAACCTCTTAATTTCCCCTAGATGTTAACCCCTTTTGTCATTAGTACAGTATTATCACTGTATTGGTGTCACTAGCGACATCAGTTTCAGTAATGCCTTGTACACACAATCGGAATTTCCATTTGAAAAATGTCAGACGGAAATATTCCGACCGTGTGTGGACCCCATCGGACTTTTTTCTGTCGGAGTATAGAAAAAGGGATTTTTAAATACAGCTTACCTGTAAAATCCTTTTCTTGGAGTACATCACGGGACACAGAGCGGCATATTCATTACTATGTGGGTTATATGGAGTACCTTCAGGTGTGGACACTGGCAATCCTCAAACAGGAAGTCCCCTCCCTATATAACCCCCTCCCCTAGAGGGAGTCCCTCAGTTTTGTAGCAAGCAGTATGCCTCCCAAAATGGTCACCCAAAAGAGGGGTGGGAGCTCTGCGTCCCGTGATGTACTCCAAGAAAAGGATTTTACAGGTAAGCTGTATTTAAAAATCCCTTTTTCTTTCTCGTACATCACGGGACACAGAGCGGCATATTCATTACTATGTGGGATGTCCGAAAGCAATGCTTTAATGAGGGGAGGGAGACATCTTCCAAAGAAGGATACAATTTAGAGATAAACTCAAATCATAATAATAATTCCAAATTAGTCAAGAAAGAAGAACCTTTTTCTTTTTTTTTTTTTTTTTTTTATATAACCAAGGGTGTTTCTGATCCCGAGGATTTCAAACTGCAGCCTGTAGTACTGCCTGACCAAAGGCAGTATCCGCATTTCTTCTCACGTCTAGTTGATAAAACCTTGTAAACGTGTGGACTGATGACCACGTTGCCGCCTTGCATATCTGAGCCATAGAGATCTGATGGTGTGCTGCCCAAGAGGCGCCCATGGCCCTGGTAGAATGGGCCTTTACCGACAACGGAGGGGGCAACCTCTTCAATCCGTAGGCTTGAATGATTAATTGTCTAATCCATCTCGAGATGGTGGATTTTGCAGCTGCCTGCCCCTTCTTGGGGCCATCTGGTAGAACGAATAACACCTCTGTTTTCCGAATCTTTTCCGTAGCTTTAAGATAGGCCTTCATGGCCCGGACAATATCCAAGGTATGCAGCAACCCCTCCTTTCTAGATGTAGGTTTTGGAAAGAAGGATGGAAGTACCAAATCCTGGTTTAAGTGAAATTTGGATATAACCTTTGGTAGAAAGGAAGGATGGGGCCGGAGAACTGCCCTGTCCTTATGCAGAACAAGATATGGTTCCTTACACGATAAGGCTGCTAATTCTGACACTCTCCTGGCCGAAACTATGGCGACCAAGAAAACCAATTTTCTTGTCAGTAAGAGTAAAGGAATCTCAGCCAAAGGCTCAAAAGGCTGTTTCTGTAGAGTGGACAGGACAAGATTTAGGTCCCAAGGACAAACTGGTGACTTGACAGGAGGATTAATACGCAAGACCCCCTGTAAGAAGGTCTTTACCAGCGAGTGGGTGGCCAGCGGCCTCTGAAACCACACTGACAGAGCTGAGATCTGTCCTTTGATTGTGCTTAGTGCCAGGCCTTTATCCACTCCTAGCTGGAGAAAACTTAACACCCTATCAATAGTATATTTGCGGCAATTCCATCTTTTGGATTCACACCAGCCTATATAGTTCCTCCACACCCTGTAATAAATTACCCTGGAGACCGGCTTTCTAGCCTTAATCAGGGTAGGGATTACCTGCCTAGACAGACCCCTACCCCTGAGAATCAGGGATTCAGCCTCCAGGCCGTCAAATTTAGACGCTGTAATGTAGGGTGGAGGATCGGGCCTTGTGAGAGTAGGTCTGGTTGTAGAGGAAGAGTCCAAGGGTCTCCCACTGCCATATTCAGGACTAGTGAGTACCAAGCCCTCCGGGGCCAAGCTGGAGCTATTAGAATGACTGGCTTGTGCTCCACTCTGATCTTGCGCAACAGGCGGGGGAGTAACTGTAGTGGAGGGAATGCATATAGAAGTTTGAATTGATGCCAAGGGCAAACCAACGCATCGGTTCCGCAGGCCATAGGATCCCTCGCTCGCGACACGAACCTGTCTAGTTTCTTGTTGAACCTGGATGCCATTATATCTACGTCTGGCGTTCCCCACCTCTGGCAGATTGTCTGAAAGACCTGGGGATGCAGAGACCACTCCCCTGGCAACAGACTCTGGCGACTTAAGAAGTCTGCCTGCAGGTTGTCCACTCCGGGAATGAATATCGCTGAAATGCAGGGTACATGAACCTCTGCCCATTGAAAAATCAAGTTCACTTCCCTTTGAGCGGCCTGGCTCCTGGTTCCCCCTTGGTGGTTTATGTATGCCACCGCCGTGGCATTGTCTGACTGGATTCTCACCGGGAACTCCTTTAATCTGGAGGTCCACGCCAACAGGGCTAGGCGAGCAGCTCTGATTTCCAAGATATTGATGGGGAGCTGCCTCTCTGCTTTCACCCAAGTTCCCTGGCGGGAGAACCCCTCGAAGACCGCCCCCCAGCCTGCCAGGCTGGCGTCTGTGGTAACTACCTTCCAGACAACAGGGCTGAAGGATCTTCCCTTTAGAAGGTTCTGAGGGTTCAACCACCAGGTCAGGCTTTGTCGGACCCTTGATGATAGCGTCAAAGGGGACTCTAAGGCATATGCCCTCTTGCCCCAGGCTGCTAGAATGGCTGCCTGTAGGACGCGAGTGTGGATCTGAGCGTATGGTACTGCCTCGAATGTGGCCACTAGCTTGCCTAGTAATCGTATACACAGGCGAATAGTTGGTCTTTTCTTGTTTATAACCAACTGAACCAACCCCTTGATCGCCTTGATCTTTACAAGGGGCAGGAACACCTTTTGATGTTCTGTGTCTAACCTCATGCCGAGGTATTCCAACTGCTTTGTAGGCTGGAATGCTGACTTTCCCTGGTTTAGGACCCAGCCGAATTCTTCGAGGTACCGAACCGTGAGGTTTACTGCCTTTTGCAGACCCGTCCGTGAGTGATCTATGATTAAAAGGTCGTCCAAGTATGCTAGGACTGTGACTCCTTGGATCCTTAAATTGGCCAGAACTGGGGCTAGAATCTTCGTGAATACCCGGGGGGCCGTGGCCAGCCCGAAAGGGAGCGCCCTGAATTGGAAGTGTCGCTGCCCCACCGCGAAGCGAAAAAACCTTTGATGCGCCTGAAAGATTGGTACATGAAGGTAAGCATCTTTTATGTCTATGGAGGCCAGAAAATCGTCTTTCTGAAGCGCGGCGGCTGCTGACCGGATGGATTCCATCCGGAAGGAACGCACCCTTAGATAACCGTTTAACCTCTTTAGGTCCAAGATTGGCCTGACATCGCCGTTGGGCTTTGGTATGACAAAGAGATTGGAATAGAAACCTAGGCCTTGCTCTTGGGCTGGCACTTCTATAATTACGTCCTGGCAAAGCAGGTGATCCAAAGCTGTCAGCATTGAGGCCTTCCTTGCTGGATCCCTTGGTAGCCTTGATTCTTGAAAATGAGGCGGAGGATATTTTAGAAACTCCAGTCTGTAACCTGTGGTTACAGATGCCCGGACCCAATTGTCGGGGATCTTGGCTTCCCAAACTTCTGAGAAGAGACGAAGCCTTCCCCCCACCCGTGAGAGTGGGGGCGCCCCTTCATAATGCAGACTTAGGGGCTGTCTTTGACGGCTTGCGATACCACGGCTTCTTACCCCCCGGGGTCTGTCCTTGCGATCTACTGATAACGTTGGATCGTGCAGGCGGCCGTCGATACTGCCTGGAATTAGAGGGCCCCGAGACAGGAAAAAGCTGCCTCTTAAATGTAGGAGCCCGGAATGTCTTTTTGACCGGTAAAAGGGTACTCTTGCCATTTGAAATAGTCTGAATATATTTATCCAGATCTTCTCCGAAGAGTCGTCCTCCATGGAAGGGAAATCCTGCCAGAAGCTTTTTGCATGGGGGCTCCGCCGCCCAGTTCTTCAACCATAAGAGCCTTCTCATGTGCACCAAACATAGTGATAAACGAGAAGCCTGCTGGATGGAATCTTTTATAGCATCTACCGCGAAACACAGAGCTCTGGGAATGTCAGCAAACTCCTCTGCTTGTTGGGTAGGCATGTCCTTTAACATCTCTTTTGTCTGGTCTTTTAATGCCTGACAAACTCCAATTGCAGCTACTGCTGGCTGCACCACTGCTCCTGCCGTAGCAAAGGATGCTTTTAAAAGTGTCTCTAATCTTTTATCAACCGGATCTTTAAACATATGTATGTTTTCCACCGGGCAAGTTAGTGATTTATTCACACACGAGATGGCTGCATCCACTATTGGGAGCCTCCACTTCTTGGAGAATTTTTCCTCCATGGGATAAATGACCGCAAATCTTTTCGGTGGCAGAAAAATCCTGTCCGGCCGTACCCAATCCCGAAAGATCAATTCCTCCAAGAGAGGATGGACCGGAAAAACTGCGTTGCTTAACGGGGCTTTCAAAGAGCCCAGAGAGGATACCGGAGGAACCTGAGGTTCTGGCAATGGCCGAGCGGACCATGTCCGCCAAAGACTGTACCCACAGTCTCTCTGTCTGGGAGTCTGAAAATGGTTCCTCAGAGGTAGACCCCTCCATCCCTGAACCCTCTTGGTTCAGGTCCAGTTGATCCTCCTGTGATTCTAATTCCTCCGGAGAGAGAATCTCAGCATCTGAGGATACACCCCCTGGTGATGGGGATCTAACCCGTTTCTTACCAGGAATAGCTCTAGCGATCAATGCCGCTATTCTTTCTTCTAGCCCCCCTAGGGATACGGCTAGCATCTCCTCTGTGATAAACACAGGGCTGGGCTGATCTGGGCCAGCCTCCGCACCAGATCCCCCTAATGGCTCATCCAAGGCGCTTCTTAAATTAATAAGCTGCGGGGAAAGAATCGGCATATCAGAATCAGAAAGGGAACCCTTTTGTTTTTTTTTTTTTTTTTTTTTTGGTCTTTTTTGTACCCTTTGACCCCGAACCCTTGGAAGCCATAATACAAAATCGAGGGACTCCGCCCACACAACAGACTGTAGTGGCCAGGAGTACAAATTTCAGAGTTTAGGGGAGAATAGATCACTAGTGTCCCAAAAACTGATGGGCCCGTATGTTGGGTTTTTTTTTTTTTTTTTTTTTTTTTTTTTTTTTTTTCTTTTTTAAATAATTATATATTATATATTATATATTTTCTTTGACAACATACATTGACCCTAATTTAAGTTTGCCAGCCTCCAACCTGCTGCAAAATAAGGGGGATTCTTGGCTTAACAATAAAGGCATTGGAACAAAGTCCACATGTACTACCCCTCTTCCGCCACCGGGAGTCACTGTTCTGCCGCTCTGCGTCCTCTCCTTGAAAGATCAGCCTCAGACTGAGTACTGACAAAGCCTGCTGTCTATAACAGCACAAAGGCGCGCCCCTGTATGACGCCGCAGGCCCGCCCCCCCCCCGCCCTCCTGTCTGGACGGCGCGAAAAATGTCAATAAGACGTGCGCGCGCACGCGCGCGTATGCCGGAAAACAGGAGGAACATGGAGGAGCCGCGCTGCTGGAGATCCAGGCACGCAGTAACAGGCGGCAGATTCAAACCCCCGGCCAGGTAGGACTCTCTCAAGGCCCCTAGGGATCCTTACTAGCCCTAGGAAGAAACAGCAGGTTAGCTAGCAACACATATTTAGACAGGGGGGCCTAGTGATGGGGGGAGAAAGGGTGTCATCCTGTCTCTCTTAGACATAGTGATCACGGTTGCCCATGCAGAGCATACTTAGGCTATCCCCCCTTTTAGGTTACCCCGGGGAGCCTGCTGTCGAACCAAGTCCCGCAGGCTCCCCCTTACCTGCTCCATGCTGCAGGATGTTTGACCAGCAAACTGATCCAATCTTCTCCCATCTCCGTGGGTAGCGTAGTAGACCTTCAGGCCCTGGGGTCCTATGAAGGTACCCACTGTCCTGGACCTATATAGCACCCTGGCAAACAGGAACTTTATGGTTTTGCAAACTCCAAGTCCTGGGCCCAGGGTCCAGCCCTCCAAAGAGGAACATTATAGGCAAAACCCCACGGTTTGGGGCCCGGGTACTGTCCACTTTGGCACTGAGGCTCCTTGGACAGATCCGGTTAGCCCGCCCTTAATCCCAAGGATGTGGAGCAAAGCTATTCCGTGACCAACACCTAAGACACTGGCGAAAAAAACTGAGGGACTCCCTCTAGGGGAGGGGGTTATATAGGGAGGGGACTTCCTGTTTGAGGATTGCCAGTGTCCACACCTGAAGGTACTCCATATAACCCACATAGTAATGAATATGCCGCTCTGTGTCCCGTGATGTACGAGAAAGAAATAGAACATGTTTTATTTTTTTCCGATGGGAAAAAAAAATCCTATCGGAAATTCCGATCTTCTGTGTGGAACTCCGACGACAGAAAAAAAACCATGCGTGCTCAGAATCAAGTCGACGCTCGTAAGCATCGAACTTCATTTTTCTCGCCTCGACGTTGTGTTTTACGTCACTGCGTTTTGGACTGTCGGAATTTTGGTTTGACCGTGTGTATGCAAGACAGCTTGAACGGAATTCTGAGGGAAATTTACATCGGATTTTATTCCATCGGAAATTCCGATTAGTGACCCTTCCTGTCAGTGTCTGTTAGTACCAGATTGCCCGCCACCCTATAACCGTCACACTATAAGTCGCTGATCACCTCTTTACAGTATATCGTCTCTAGCTACATAAATTCCAGTATATATACCATAGTTTGCAGACGCTATCATTTTCACACAAACCAATTAATAAGGGTTAATATTATTTTTTTTTTATTTTTTTACCCAAGACATGTAGCAGAATACATTTTGGCCTACATTTTTGAAGAAATTTGATTATATTGGATATGTTTTATAACAGAAAATAGAAAAGGTATTTTTTTCATTCAAAATCACTTACGATGAAAGGGAAGGGGCTGGTAAGTTACATATTTACCGGCCCCTTCCCCCACTCATCCTAAAACACCCCTGCAGCAACAGCCAGAGGGAGAGCAGAGTGGGGAAGCCGGCAGCGCTTCCCTAGGGGAAGGAGTGGGGGAACCAAGGCAGTAGGGGGAATCTGTGCTGCACAGGGTGATTGGGGTGGGCCTGGGCTCACCTGGCACACCCTGTGTGCATGTCTATGCAGTATTACCTACTGTAGTAGAGCAAGGGAATGTAAAAACAAAACTGTTTTTAAAAACTAGCCATGATGAGGTGGGCTGATTGCTAGGGGAGATATGCCACAAATACATATTTAATTCAACTAGGATTCATTGGATTCTATCAGGACTGATTTTTGGATGAAGGGGGATGTCTGTTCTGTTCCTTGAGGATCTATTGCACCATCAATTAAAACAATGGCGTGCTGTAAAATTGTGAAACGCGTAGCCTTTGTGAGGGCAGAAAGTATTCAGAAGTCTCCTAGAGAATTCCTTTAGGCCCCTTTCACACCTGTACAACTTGTCCCACGATGTGGGACTGCAAAGTAGCATGACAAGTCGTTCACCATTTTTTTTCCAATGACAACCATTCATATTTGTATGATTTCCAGTCGTTCCAACTGCTTCGGTCCAACTTTGATTACACGGTAATTCACTGAAATCGCGGCCGAAAAATGTGAAAGGAGCCTTAAAACGGAGTTCCACCCTAAAAATGAACTTTCTAATAACGGCTTGCCTTTACTCACTTCTATCTGACTGTTACTAGGCAGATTTTGTAATCTGCCTAGTTCCTGGTCCTAGGTGGTTTAACTTCCTCTCCTAAGACCCCATTGCCTCCTGGGAAATGATGACATTCATTTCCCAGGAGTCTCTGGGCTTTACTGTGCCTAAAAATCGCCCAGCATGCACCTCTCCCTGAAAACCAGGAAGAAAAAGGAACTGGGCTTCACATGCCCACACATATGATGGATACGGCCACAACGTGAGCTGGAGGATATAAGACAAGTGTTTGCAATTATTTCTGGAACGATTTGGGAGCTATTAATATGTTTTAGGCAATGGAGAAGAGTACCGCTCCAAGCCCTGCGACCTATGCTGTGCTTCCGCCCTGTAACACTCACAGGTTCAGACTCTGCGCTGATTCGTGGAAAAAAGAAATGTTCCTGGACTGCTGCACTCTGAAACAAAATGAACAAAGGATAAAATCCAAAGCTGTATAACATCCAAAAATTCATGCAACACTGCAATCAATGGTAGACAGTGGACATAGGGGACAAAATATCTAACATGTTTCACATCATGGGTAGATGCTTAATCATAGCTGGAACACTAATATGTTTTAGGGACTATTTAATGTACCGTATTTATCGCCCTATTACGCGCACCGGAGTATAGTGCGCACCCCTAATTTAGCCTGACATTCCTGGAAAAAATGTTTTAATACTTACAGTCTTGGTGTCTTGCCCGGCGTCCATTGGCGGCCTTGTCTGGTCCGGCGTCCGTCGTGGTGTCCTCCCACGCTGGTCTCTGTGCCGATCGCCGCTTCCCGCACTGTGTTTGAACGCCGCCGACATATACCGAGCGCAGTACACTCGGGTACACTCGGCTGGGCTCAGCTCCCCTCGCGAGAGAAGCCGAGCGTGGCCGAGTGTACCCGAGTGTACTGCGCTTGGTATATGTCGGCAGCCGCGTTCAAACACAATGCGGGAAGCGAGTATCGATCCCCGCTTCCCGCGCTGTGTTTGAATCCGCCACCGACATATACCGAGCGCAGTACACTCGGGCACGCTTGGCCACGCTCGGCTTCTCTCGCATAACCGTGAGGGGAGCCGAGTGTACTGCGCTCGGTATATGTCGGCGGCCGCGTTCAAACACAATGCGGTAAGCGAGTATCGATCCCCGCTTCCCGCGCTGTGTTTGAATCCGACATATACCGAGCGCAGTACACTCGGGCACGCTCGGCTCCTCACGGCTTCTCTCGCATAACCGCGAGGGGAGCCGAGTGTACTGCGCTCGGTATATGTCTGCGGCGGATTCAAACTGTATCTGCGTATATCGCACACCCACGATTTTGCCCTGATTTTAAGGTAATTAAATACGGTAATTAATTTTAGCTTGCAAAAAAATAAATAAAAAATTATGCCAGATAGTGCTATGGTGCTTTGGGCTACCTTTACATGTGTAACCAGAGCCAGAAGGATGGTGTCTGGTGTATCATGGGCAGTGCTGATAGAAATCATACATAAGGCCCCACGTTCTCAGTACAGTTGGTCGATGCATGCACAGTCAACAACTATCACCAAATCTGATTAGAGAACGCAAGTGGTTAAGGGCCAGTTCACACCAGATGCAGTTCCGTGTGCTTTTTTTCTGCACTAAAAATGCATACATAGTGTTTTCCATGTATTCCAATGGCTCTAGTTCTCACCAATGCAGTCAGTTTCTGGTGCAGAAACTGACCGGAAACTAACTGGAAACTGACTGCATTGGTAAGAACTAGAGCCATTGGAAAAAAACACAGTGCATGCATTTTTACGGCCAGTTAACACGACAAAAATGCACTCCGGATACACTCCCGATCAGTTTTTGATTACAGTTCACACCACACGCAGTTGCATTTTTGATACAATTTGCTATGTTCCAGTACAAATCTGTGCAGAAAAAATGCAGCATGCTCTATTTTCTGCACCGGAAACAGACTGCACTGGTGTGACATAGAGCCATTGGAATACATGGAAAACACTGCATGCATTTTTAGTGCAGAAAAAAGCAAATGGAACTGCACCTAGTGTGAACTAAAGCAGAATCAAACCCTCCAATCTTTTACAGCCAAGGAATCTGCTTCTGTTTGATCTGCAACTGCACATGTGATCAGTTATAAAGCCAGCTATTTGATGGTTTGACAGTTTGGTTGAGCGCACACACAATCAAATCAAACTGGTAAATTGATGGGTTTAGTTCTGCTTTATGATCTACAGCTGGGTTTTGGTCTTCAGCAAAATGTCAGCCTCCAGCAAGAAGAAACAGGAACAATGCTGGAGGCACTGTACAGCACACACTCATGTTGGTAGCATAGTTCTTAATGTGGAATGCATGTACTTGCTAAAGAACATTATTTTTTATCAAGTTGTTATGGGTAAAGTTCCACTTTAAAGTGGTTGTCCTCAATAACTGCCACCCCCTCTGTTTTATCCAAGATGCAAAGTACTGTGTGTCCGTTTTTATATTTTTAATTTTTTTTAATTATAATCCTAAATACTTTTTTTCATAGCTCCTCAGTGCTGTCATGTGTCTCTCCTTCCCCCAATCCAAAGAATGCAGAGAAAGGGGCTGAGATACCCCTCTGACAGCAGCTGGCCAGCAAAGGAAGGTCACGTGACTGCACATTGGTGCTGTGCAAGAAGATATGTAGAGGTAGAATAAAAAGAAAAAAAACGGACACACTGTATTTTGTATATTGATAAAATATATAAATGTTTTTTTTTGTTACTTTCATGCCAGAGGAAACAGCAGCAGGAGGGGTGGGGAAGAGAACGGCTCTCACACACAGGCTTTGGAACTGACAGGCAGGGGGGGAGGGGGAGAGGAGAGGGAGAGACTGACCACACAGCGGGATGATGGAGGCTCGTAAACTGACCACGGTATCATGGATCAGCAGCCATGATTACCGCGTGGTCAGTGAACATAGGGAGACACAGAAATAGGCAGGATCAACCAGGTTTTTTAGATCAAAGAAAGGGACAAATTATACTGCAGAAGCGATCATGCCTTAAAGGAACAGAAGCTTTTTCCTTTTAGGGTTACAACCATTTTAACTCATTTTCATGCTCCTTTACGATTGTTCAGGAAAACAAAATCGACGTGTTATAGATTATTTTACCACGATTCACCTTTTTGTATTTTTTTTTTATTGAAAAGTTTGAGTAATAGATTAAAAAAAAGCTGTTGTGGGGCAGATTTAAAAACACGCTAAACGCACAAAATGTTTGCTGACCCTTTCAAAAAACGGAGAGGCACAAGAATGCATTGATGTAAACATTTTCCATAGGAACCCATGTTAAAAATAATGTCCTGTGTTTCTGCAAAAAGCATGAAAAAACGCCTTGGTTTGAATAGAGCCTTATGGAATGTGATTGGAGAGTAGTGGACAAGCATTGGAAAGGGAACTAATAACGAAGGTCCTCCCAAAACTTTCATGCCAAGCCTTACCAAATTCAGCTGACGTTTTTTTTATTATGTTATTTTAGAAGACAGATAAATTACTAAATGTATTATTTATTAACCCCTTCCCCACCGAGCCATAGTAAAATGACGTCGGTGGGGAAACTTCGTCCTTCAGACTGGACGTCATATGACGTCCTTGTTTTTTCCGGCCGCTAGGGGGCGCGCCCCCGCTGCATTCCTCGGGACCCGGTGCATGTGCCTGGCGGTCGCGATGACCGCCGGGCACCCGCGATTGCCTGCAATCATGGCAGAAGCATGGATCTGTGTGTAAACACAGAGATCGATGTCCTGTCAGCGGTGAGGAGACTGATGTGTGTTCCCAGTACAGAGGAACACACATCGATCTCCTCCACTTGTGAGCCCCCCTCTCCCTAACAGTTAGAACACACTTTAGGGAACATATTTAACCCCTTCAGCGCCCCCTAGTGTTAACCCCCTTCCCTGCTAGTCACATTTACACAGTAATCAGTGCAGTTTTATAGCACTAATCGCTGCGTAAATGTGAATGGCCCCAAAAATGTGTCAAAAGTGTCTGATGTGTCCGCCGCAATGTCACGGTCACAATAAAAAAAAAATGCAGATCGCCGCCATTACTAGTAAAAGAAAAAAAAATCCATAATTCCATTTCCTATTTTGTAGACGCTAGAAATTTTGCGCAAACCGATCAAATACGCTTATTGGGATTTTTTTTTTACCAAAAATATGTAGAAGAATACGTATCGGTCTAAACTGAGGGAAATTTTTATTTTTTTTTTGTTTTTTAAATGATATTTATTAAATCAAAAAGTAAAAAATATTGTGTTTTTTTTTTCAAAATTGTCGCTTTCTTTTGTTTATACCACAAAAAATAAAAAACGCAGAGGTGATCAAATACCACAAAAAGAAAGCTCTATTTGTGAGAAAAAAAGGACTCCAATTTTGTTTGGGAGCCACGTTGCACGACCGCGCAATTGTCATTCAAAGTGTGACAGCGCTGAAAACTAAAAATTGGTCTGGGCAGGAAGGAGGTGAAAATGTTCTGTATGGAAGCGGTTAAGAGCCCTTTCACACTGGAAACGCCTACAGCGGAGCGTTAAAATAGCTGTAAAACACCGCTATTTTACCGTGCTTTCAATTAACTTCAATGGAGAGGGGCGTTTTTGAAACGTTTTAATAGCACTATTTTTACCGCAAAAAAACGGGGCAAAAACGCCGCAAAAGCGCACCAGTGTGAAAGGGCTCTAAATGTTTTACTGAAGATTCCTGCAACATTTTCATGCCCTCCTTAGTCTAGGAGCAGTTCCTTTATGTAAAACCGGGGTCTGCATTAAACGGACACCATCAATAATGATTTGGGGATTTCTCAAGACAGTATTATAAATTCTATTGCAGTATTTTTGCTCTTTTCTCATATAATATGCCTGAACAATTTTTTTGCTTTTCTTTGTATCCACTAAATTATTTGTGTTGCCTGTTTTTGTAATAAGCTTCAATAAAACTTGATTGTAAAAAAAAAAATTATTTGTGTTTGAAAAAAAACTGTAATAAAAACCCAACACACACACGGCCTTGTATAGAGACGCAGGCTATGTGGTCTTTGTATTCTACAGTATTATGGCTTTTTATTTACATTTTTGAAGTTGCGATGACCAGTAAATAAATGCAGACTCATTTTAACAAACTGTTTTTTGCCTTTTTCCTGACACGTCACGGGCCGAAATATAAAGTACATGGGCATGTTGGTTAGGATAGCCCAAGTAGCGCTTTTGCTCCCATGTGCCTTTGATTGGCTACTTCTGTTGTTTAAAACACATTTTTTGAAATTTTGGATACAGAGGGAAAGGATACAATTTGGGTTTTGAGTCGCCGTTCACACTTGAGTGTTTTGTTGCGCGTGTGTGACAGCGTTCACAATGAAGAATACTAATATACTCAAAGGGCCTGTTCACACCCAGGGGCAAACTGACAATAGGAGATTATGGGGCCCCCGGGCAAAAGGAGATCGTGGGATCACACAGTATACATACACACACATTACAGTATACCAGGATTCGACAAAATCCAGGCGCCTGGTCGCAATTGTGACTAGAATTGGCGACCCGGGGAAGGAAACTTAGGCCTGCAGAAGGCAGCAAAGCCATGGCCTAATTTACCTATGTCTCCGTGCACGCCGGCCGGTAAATGAGGCCGCGGCTTTGCGGCCTTCTGCAGGCCTAAGCTTCCTTCTGTGATCTGGCACCATCTTGTGGTGGCCCTTGGCATGACAAGTAAAAAAAAAACATGCACCCTGGAGCTTCCCCATTGTTTTCACTGCCATCTCCTTCCCTCTAATTAGAACCCCCAAACATTATATATATTGTTATTGTTATTCTAACACCCTAGAGAATAAAATGGCAGTCGTTGCAATATTTTGTCACACTGTATTTGCGCAGCGGTCTTACAAACTTACTTTTTGGGGAAAAAATACACTTTTTTAAATTAAATAAGACAACAGTAAGGTTAGCCCAAATTTTTTTTTATTTTGTGACAGATAATATTACGCCGAGTAAATTGATACCCAACATGTCACGCTTCAAAATTGCGTCCGCTCGTGGAATGGCCACAAACTATTTCCCCTTAAAATCTCCATAGGCGACGTTTAAAAAAATTCTATAGGTTGCATGTTTTGAGATACAGAGAAGGTCTAGGGCTAGAATTATTGCTCTCGCTCTAATGATCGCAACGATGCCTCACATGTGTGGTTTGAACACCGTTTACATAAACGGCGCTACTCACATATGCGTTTGCTTCTGCGCGCAAGCTAGGCGGGACGTTTTCTGGCTCCTAACTTTTTTAGCTGGCTTCTAGATTCCAAGCAGATTTGTCAAACCCTGCAGTATACATACACAGGCATACAATATACACACACAGTATACATACACACACTGAAAAGGTATTGGAGAGGCGGGACAGCTATAATCTTGGGATTTTAAAAAAAAACAGATTTTTTACATACTATCCCTGGTTTTACTGAGGCTGGCAACCCTGATGGGGCCCCTAGTGTCATGGGGCCGTTGGGCAGTGCCGAGTGCCCGAATGGTCAGTCCGCCCCTGTTCACCTTCCATGTGAAGCTTGAAAAAATTCAATGAGCTTCTTCGGGACAGAATCGCACTGTTTTGGTTCCATAGATCTTAATGGGCTCACCTCGAAGAACGCTTGAAAGAAGTATATACATGCGTTTTTCAGATACTCCCATTAAAAAGGCCAAAATGTGTGATTCTACTATGTACTACAGGTAACATGTACAAATGGGCTAAGAAAAGCCTCTAAATCACCCGACTAAGCTCACTTTAGGTGCCAATCGGGGTCATTGGGGTCTAGGTCCCTGCTGCTGAGGAAGTTTTCTCATAGTTAAGGTCCAGTTCATACCTAAACAGTTTGTGTCGAGTTTTCCCGTGGTACCATCATTTACATGCTTTCAGAAAGGCAGACTGCTTTCTTTATCAACGGCTATCTATTCAGAAGATCTCAGATCTATTCCAAACTACACTTCTGTCTATAGGGTGGTTACGCTGCCTTGAAGGTCTCCCTAGAACCCCAACGTAGCCACCTCTACGTGTGTGCTCCCGACTGGCCCCATGAGTAAGCTTTGGTGGGAGTAGTGGAAAGTGTTGGGGGTGTGGCATGGTGGGTGTTCAGGCTGAGACTGCCATTTACTATCGCACAGTAGGCTTGGACTTGATGTGCGTCTCTGGGGACACCTCGTCATTCTCTACCATTGCCTAGAGCAGGGGTCTCCAAACTTTTTAAGCAAAGGGCCAGTTTACTGTCCTTCAGACTTTAAGGGGTCCGGACTGTGGCCATTGGGAGTAAAAAAATGTCCCAGCATCAGTGGGGAAAAATAATGCCCCATTATTAATGTCAGTGGGAGGAACGTACCACATCATTGGTGTTATTAGGCTTTAAATTGTTGGCGTCTTTGGGAGGAATGGTGCCCCATCATTGGGAGGAATTGTACCCCTTCATAGGCATTAGTTGGATGGAATTAAGCCCCCCTGTTGGTATCAGTGGACTAAATAGTGCCCCAAGGGCCGAATAAAAGCATGCAAAGGCTGCATCTGGCCCCCGGGCCGCAGTTTGGAGACCCCTGGCCTAGAGCATAGACAAGCTCCCTTCCCAGCCAGCACTCACAGCCGTGGGCACAGGACTTCATTCCCATACAGCCTGAGCGGCCCACACACATGTGCTTGCTCCCAACTGGGACTACATAAGCACGCACCCTGGGTACAGAATGACTCCTCAGTAACCAGATGGTTGCTCTGCCCATCAACTCTTAGATTGACAGCAACACTGGAAAAAGATGGCAAGAAATAATTATTGAATAAAAGCTTTTAACCTAAATGCTGGTGGGCAGAGCAGCCAACTTGCTCCTGACGAGTGGTCTGTGCCCAGAGCACGTTCAATGGAGAATGTGGGTGCTGTCAGAGAAAGGTGCAATGGGGCATGGGACAATAGAGTCCCTGTGTTGGGTCTGGTGCTCCACAGCCAGAAGTTCTGGGAGCCAGAATCCGCAGTGGGCAAGTTTCGAAAAGTATCGAAAAGAAAGCATTAACCTATCGATGAAGGTTTAATACTGCTTTATGAGTTAGAACATCAGCACCAACTTAAAATGGCATACTCCTGCCAGAGCTCTGATGACCCCATCTTCCTCTCATGAGTACCTTAATGACCCTTCATTCCTCCTACTAATACTCCAATGACCGTTCCCCACCTTCGGCTCACTAGTACTCCTTTAACCTTTCATCAACCCTCCTATGACCCTCACTCTTACTATTGTTCCCATAACCTTTCCCTACCATCCTCTTATCAATACCCCCATGATCATTTTTCTTACCAGTACCACTAAAACCCTTTCTCCCTCTTCCATGACCATTCCCACCCTTCCTCTTACCAGTACTCCTATGAACCTTCTTTGTCGATGTTCCTCTCACCGGGACTCTTATGACCCTTCCTTTCTCTTACTTGTACTTCCATGACCCATCCCCACCTTCCTCTCATCCATATCCCTTTGAATTTTTCTTCCTCCCCACCTTCCTCTTACTAGTACTTGTATGTCTATTCCTTTCCCACTTCCCTCTTACCAGTACTCCTTCGACTCTTCCTTTTGATACCTTCTTCTCACTAGTACAGTACACCCTATGACTTCTCCTTCCTCTTGCTATTACTCTTTTAATCCTTCCCCCTACTTCCTCTCACTAGTACTGCTTTGACCTTTCCGCCCCCCTACTACCTTTCTTCAGTGCTCTTATGGCCTTTCCGTCCCCCTACTTCCTCACCAGTATTCCTATGACCCCCTCCTTTCTCATGTTCCTCTCACCAATACTGCATGACTATTCCTTCCCCATGTTCCTCTCACCGGTACTCCAGTGATACAACCTTCCCCATGTTCTTTTCACCAGAACTACCATGACGCTTCCTTCCCCTTACCAGTATTCCTATAGACAAATTTCTCACCGCTCCCGGTGAGCCCCGTGTGCAATCAAGGGTTGTTGAACCACCAAGGTGCTGGCAATGCTAATGATAGCAAATTGAAGGACGAAAACTGGACAGCCGCACTCCGAAATCACTTAAAATAAGTTGTCTTTTATTTTTCAACTGTACACACAGTCACTGTAACCAACAAAATACAGTATGGCCGACGCGTTTCGCACTTACAATCAGTGCTTAGTCATGGCTATGACCCTTCTTTACCTGTATTCTTTTCACCAGTATGCCTATGACACTGCCTTCTCCATGTCCATGTCCCTCTCACCAGTACTACCATGACCCTTCCTTCCCCATGTTCCTCTCACCAGTACTCCAATGACCCTTCCCTCCCCATGTTACTCTCACCAGTACCTCTATAACCCTTCCTTCCCTCGCCAGTACTCCTATGACCCTTCCTTCCTTCACCAGTACCCCTATGACCCTTCTTTCCCCATGTTTCTTTCACCAGTACTTTCATGACCCTTCCCTGTATTCTTCTCACTAGTACTCCCATAATCCTTTCTTCCCTATGTTTCTCTCACCAATACTTCCATGTCCCTTCCTTCCCCATGTTCCTCTCACCAGTACTACCATGACTTTTCTTTACCTGTGTTCTTCTCACCAGTACTCCAATGACCCTTCTCCCCCCATGTTCCTCTCACCAGTACTCCAATGACCCTTCTCCCCCCATGTTCCTCTCACCAGTACTATCATGACCTTTCTTCCTCCATGTTCCTCTCACCAGTACTCCCATGACCCTTCCTTACCCATGTTCCTCACACCAGTACTCCAATGACCCTTCTCCCCCCATGTTCCTCTCACCAGTACTATCATGACCTTTCTTCCTCCATGTTCCTCTCACTAGTACTCCCATGACCCTTCCTTCAACATGTTCCTCTCACCGGTACTCCCATGACCCTTCCTTCAACATGTTCCTCTCACCGGTACTCCCATGACCCTTCCTTCAACATGTTCCTCTCACCGGTACTCCCATGACCTTTCCAATGTGCTTCTCTCCAGTACTCCTATGACCCTTCTTTCCCTTCACCATTATTCCCACGACCCTTCCTTCCCCATGTTCCTCTCACCAATGGGTTGTGTTTTGCACGCCACAGGCTTTTTAATAAAAATAAAATAAAAATGTTCCTCTCACCAGTACTCCCATGACCCTTCCCTCCCCGTGATACTCTCACCAGTACTCCCATGACCCGTCTCCCCCATGTTCCTCTCACTAGTACCCCCATGACCTTTCCTTCCCCATGATACTCTCACTAGTACTCCTATGACCCTTCCTTCCCCATGTTACTCTCACCAGTACTAACCACAACCCTTCTCTGACTAGTACTCCATTACCCATTCCCACCTTTAATGTTGTTTTTTATTACCATGGTGTTTATTATCCTAAGAATACACACACTCCTACACTTTGTTGTATGATTTTATATACATTATCATTGTACCGGAAACGCCCCTCTCCTTTCCTCCCTGCCGCTCCCGCACTGGTCTACAGTCCAAGCTACTCGTGGACTTCCTGTTACCATAGTGACGGTCATTCTGACAGGTCGCCGAATCTGACGAAACACCGCTTCCACACATGCCTGTACCTGCAGGAGAGCGGCAGCCATTTTGTTGGAGTGCAACGACGAAACCTGTTTATCACTGTGTCCCTAGACACCTCAGAGTTTTGGGCTAGCATCCAGCGGCAGTCATTCGTACCGAGGCATTGTCTATTGAACCGATATTACTATATTTGTATTTCTATAACCCTCAAATTAGACAAGATGGCGGCCATTTTGTCGTAGCCCGGCGCTGAGGACAGAGAGGAGCTGAAGCAGTGTGGGAATTCTCCTGGAGGGGTGTGTGTGTCAGGGGAGTGTGTGCCCGGTGAGGTGCAGGTAATTATGTCTTCTTATATGAAAAAACGTGGTCCTAGGAGTTATGAAGGGGAGGCAAGGAGTCATGTGACCAGAGTCAGGGAGCTGCATGCTGGATAAAGGTGGGAATTGGACCTCTCTCTGGTGCCATACGGTGCAGCGGTGAGGGGTTTAGAACTTCTGACAATTCTGTGGTCATTGACAACCACCCATTTCCTGGACAGGAGTCACAGGGACAGGAAGTGAGGTAAAGTCTCCCCTCACTGACAATTTTTTTAAGGGGCCCAGTAGAACCCCCAGCTCATTAGTACCTCCACTCAGCAGATCCCAGGCTCTGCTGACCTTCTGCTCAGCAGTAAACCCAAGCTCTGTGATCCCCACTCAGTAGTAACACTAAACTCCACTGATCCCCCCACCAGTAGTAACCCCAAGCTCTTCTGATCCCCAGAAGTAACCCCCAGCACTGCTCATCCCCCGCTCAGTAGTAACCCCCAACTCTGCTGATCCCCCTCTCAATAGTACTCAGAGCTCTGCTGAGCTATGCTCACTAGTTACCCCAACTCTGCTGATCCCTGCTCAGTAGTAACCCCCAGCTCTGCTGGTCAACCGCTCAGTAGTAACCCCCAGCTCTGCTGGTCAACCGCTCAGTAGTAACCCCCAGCTCAGCTGATCTCCGGTCAGTAGTTACCCCAACTTAGCTGGTTCCCCACTCAGTAGTAATTCCCAGCTCTGCTGATCCCCCCGCTTAGTAGAAACTCCCAACCCTGCTGATCCCTTGCTCAGTAGTAACCCCAGCTTAGCTGATCCCTTGCTCAGTAGTAACCCCAGCTTAGCTGTTCCCCTGCTCAGTAGTAAACCCAGCTTAGCTGATCCCCTGCTCAGTAGTATCCCCATTTCTGCTTGTCCCCCACTCAGTAGTAACCCCCAGCCCTGCTGACTCCCTGCCCAGTAGTAACACCCGGCTTTGCTGATACCCACTCAGTAGTAAGCCCCAGCTCTGCTGATCTCCCACTCAGTAACCCCCACCCCTACTGACCCCCCTGCCCAGTAGTAACCCCCAGGTCTGCTGATCCCCCCAGTAGTAACCCCCAGCTCTGCTGATCCCCCTCTCAATATTACCCCAGCTCTGCTTATCCCCCCAGTAGTAACCCCCAGCTCTGCTTATCCCCCTCTCAATATTACCCCCAGCTCTGCTGACTTACTGCTCATTAGTAGCTCCCATTTCTGCTGGTCCCCCACTTAGTAGTAACCCCCAGCCCTGCTGACTCCCTGCCCAGTAGTAACCCCCAGCTCTGCTGATCCCCCCAGTAGTAACCCCCAGCTCTGCTTATCCCCCTCTCAATATTACCCCCAGCTCTGCTGACTTACTGCTCAGTAGTAGCTCCCATTTCTGCTGGTCCTCCACTTAGTGGTAACCCCCAGCCCTGCTGACTCCCTGCCCAGTAGTAACCCCCAGCTCTGCTGATCCCGCCCAGTAGTAACACCCAGCTCTTGTGATCCCCCTATTAATAGTACCCCCAGCTCTGCTGATACCCGCTCAGTAGTAAGCCCTAGCTCTGCTGATCTCGCCCAGTAGTAACACCCAGCTCTTGTGATCCCCCTCTTAATAGTACCCCCAGCTCTGCTGATACCCGCTCAGTAGTAAGCCCCAGCTCTGCTGATCTCCCATTCAGTAGTAACCCCCAGCCCTGCTGACCCCCCTGCCCAGTAGTAACACCCAGCTCTGCTGACCCCCCTCTTAATAGTACACCCAGCTGTCCTGATCCCCCTCTCAATATTACCCTCAGCTATGCTGACTTACTGCTCAGTAGCAGCTCCCAGCTCTGCTGATCCCCACTCAGTAGTAACCCCCAGCTCTATTGATCCTCCTCCCTCCCCAGTCCGCACCCACCTCCTGCTATATTTCTCCCATGCTGCTCACTACGTGTGGCATCTCTAGTTTCTCCTGCTAAGGTAGCCCCAGTTCTGCTGATCTTCTGCCGATCAGTCCTCTCTCTCCAGTACCCACTTACCTTCCTCTATAGCATTCCCATGTTGCACACAATGTATCCCGCCTGCTAGTTGCTCCGCTCCATTCCGGACCCCGCTCACCTTCATGATGCTCCATGCTGTGCGGCTTATGGACCTTTCCCTTTGATTTTGATGTCCAAAGTCGCACATGTGTAAATGGAACCTCAAGCTGCTTCTTTGGCTGGAACCATCCTTTTAGGCTCCTTTCACACCTGTGCAACTTGGGATCCGACTTGTGAGACCCCCAGTCGCAGGACTTTGTGACTTTAGTTTCTGATTCCTGCACAACTTTGGTCTGACTTTTGATGCGACTTTGATCCAGAGAATGTAGTCAGATCAAAAGTCGCACACCAAATTCGCAGTGCAAACCGTCCGACTTCGGATACGCCCTACTGTAAAAGGAGCATTAAGGTTTTGTTGATCTATAAAACCAGATTCCCTGTACACTTATTTTTGATATAAGATAGCTGGATCTCCTCCAGACAGAAAATGAGGTGGGGGGAGGGGCTCTGTCTGACTTGCTGGAGCTTCAACTAGTCTTAGGACTTGTGCACACTGGACGCTTTTACAGCTGCTGTTTTTGGTTCCAGGCACTTTTTCTGCAGCCAGTAAACTCCCCAGCATTTTATCTAGGGTTGTCCCGATACCGATACTAGTATCGGTATCGGGACCGATGCCGAGTATTTGCGGGAGTACTTGTACTCCCGCAAATACCCCCGATACTAAAATAGAATACTTCCCCCTCATATTGCAGCGATGTCCTGTCCCTCATACTTGTAGATATGCCGCCGCTGCCGCATACCGCTGTTAATCCCCCTGCATTATAGCGTAGCGCGCATTACAAGCTTTCGTTCTGAATACTTGTAATGCCCGCGCCGCCGTGTATTGACACTCCCCTTCTTGGGATTGGACAGATCTGTTCAATCCCGAGCAAGGGGGAGTGTCTATGCACGAATCCGCGTATAGACACTCCCCCTTGCGTGGGATTGGACGGATCCCTCCAATCCCGAGAAGGGGAGTGTCTATACATGGCGGCGCGGGCATTACAAGTATTCAGAACGAAAGCTTGTAATGCGCGCTGCGCTATAATGCAGGGAGATTAACGGCGGTATGCAGCGGCGGCGGCAGCATCATATCTACAGGTATGAGGGACAGGACATGGCTGCAATGTGGGGGACATACATGGCTGCAATATGTGGGGGACATACATGGCTGCAATGTGGGGGACATACATGGCTGCAATGTGGGGGACATACATGGCTGCAATATGTGGGGGACATACATGGCTGCAATATGTGGGGGACATACATGGCTGCAATATGTGGGGGACATACATGGCTGCAATATGTGGGGGACATACATGGCTGCAATATGTGGGGGACATACATGGCTGCAATATGTGGGGGACATACATGGCTGCAATATGTGGGGGGACATACATGGCTGCAATATGTGGGGGGACATACATGGCTGCAATATGTGGGGGGACATACATGGCTGCAATATGTGGGGGACATACATGGCTGCAATATGTGGGGGACATACATGGCTGCAATATGTGGGGGACATACATGGCTGCAATATGTGGGGGACATACATGGCTGCAATATGTGGGGGACATACATGGCTGCAATATGTGGGGGACATACATGGCTGCAATATGTGGGGGAACATACATGGCTGCAATATGTGGGGGACATGGCTGCATTTGGGGACACAATTAAAAAAAGTATCGGTATTCGGTATCGGCGACTACTTGAAAAAAAGTATCGGTACTTGTACTCGGTCCTAAAAAAGTGGTATCGGGACAACCCTAATTTTATCCTATGTGTCCATGCATGTCTAATTCCACAAACACACGATCGGAAATTCCGAAAAAGAAAACCGTGGATTTTTTTCCGATGGAATGTTGGCTCAAACTTGTCTTGCATACACACGGTCACACAAAATTACGTCCGCCAAGAACGCGGTGACGTACAACACTACGACGAACCGAGAAAAATTAAGTTAAATGCTTTCGAGTATGCGTCGACTTGATTCCGAGCGTGCATGTTTTTTTGTATGTGTCGGAATTGCATACAGACGATCGTAATTTCCGACAAGAACTTTTCTTGTCGGAAAAATTGAAAACCAGCTCTCAAATTTTTGCTGTCGGTAATTCCAACAGAAAAAGTCCGATGGGGCCTACACACGTTTAGGAATTTCCGACCAAAAGCTCACAATGAATGGGTGATCTATCACACAGGCCGGACTGGGCTTCTCCTTGTGGCCAGGAAACAAAATTTGAGCTACTTGTTCATTTTACTTCTCGCATTATATAACTTGATGCAACCCGACAATGGGGAAGTTCTGTAACTCAGGATATGGTTGTGAAATGTTATCTCTACAGGAGAGGGGAGTATATAGAAGGACACAAGGATCTCTACAAGAACGTCATGATGGAGAACCGGCCACCCCTCACATCACCGGGTAAGAGGAGACCTTCTTTTCTTGTAAAGGAGAGAAGAGTATTGAGGATCCCCCTAGATCTGGGGGTCGAGACCCCCTTGGGGGTCGAATGATGATTTGCCAGGGGTCACCAAATCCTGGGCTGGTCCTGAAGCCCGAATCACTCTCCCAAACTTTTTGTGGCCACCCAGCAGGGCTATCTTTGGAGACCCCATCTCCTGATTTTGGCATAGGTGTCACCGCTACGAGACACCACAAAGTGAAGCCGGAGACACAGTGAGTAACACTACCTGCTGTGGGTTAGGGGTCTGTGGGTTAGGGGTGCAAATTACTTGTCTTGCCTTGGGTGCTGACAACCCACGCTACGAAAATAATTTTACTGTAGGGGTCCCCACAACTTGTGAAATTTTATCAAGGGGTCACGACACTAGAAGGATGAGAACCACTGCCCTAGATACACATCCTCTGATATACAGTGAATATAAAACGTATTTATACCCCTTGATTTTTCCACATTTTGTCATGTTACAACCAAAAATGTAAATGTATTTAATGTGATAGACCAACACAAAGTGGCACATAATTGTGAAGTGGAAGGAAAATTATAATAACAAAAAAAAAAAAAATATGTGAAAAGTGTGGTCTGCATTTGTATTCAGCCCCCTTTAGGCCCCTTTCAGACGTCTGCATGCGCCGCTCCGTTTACGGACTTGTAATGGGCCCCTATGGGATCGCGTCTGTTAGCGGATGATGCATCCGCTAACGTCCGCAATGATAAAGATCCGTTTTTTCGGACGGAAGAAAACCCTATTTTTCTTCCGTCCGGCAGATCGGATCGGATGAATACGGACAAACGGTCCGTATTCATCCGATTGCCCATAGGGGAGAGCGGAGGAGAGACAGGGCGGTCCCTGCACAGTGTGCGGGGACCGCCCTGTCCGCCGACAGCTGAGCGAGGATCCCCGCTGAGCCGACTGACACACACGGAGTGGACCGAAAAACGGTCCGCTCCGTGTGAAAGGACCCTTACTCTGATGCCCCTTACTAAAATCTAGTGGAAATAATTGCTTTCAAAAGTCACCTAATTAGTAAATAGAGTCCACCTGTGTGTAATTTAATCCCAGTATAAATACAGCTGTTCTGTGAAGCCCTCAGAGGTTTGTTAGAGAACCTTAGTGAACAAACAGCATCGTGAAGGTCAAGGAACACCCCAGACAGGTCAGGGATAAAGTTGTGGAGAGTGTAAAGCAGGGCTAGGTTATACAAAAAAAATATCCCAAGCTTTTAACATCTGACAGAACACTGTTCAATCCATCATCCGAAAATGGAAAGGGTATGGCACAACTGCAAACCTGCCAAGACATGGCCGTCCACCTAAACTGACAGGCCCGGCAAGGAGAGCATTCCTCAGAAAAACAGCCAAGAGGCCCATGGTAACTCTGGAGGAGCTGCAGAGATCCACAGCTCAGGTTGGAGAATCTGTCCACAGGACAACTATTAGTTGTGCACTCTACAAACCTGGCCTTTATGGAAGAGGGGCAAGAATAAAGTCATTTTTGAAAGAAGCCATAAGAAGACCTGTTTGTAGTTTGTAAGAAGCCATGTGTGGGACACAGCAAACATGTAGAAGAAGGTGCTCTGGTCAGTTGAGACCAAAATTGAACTTTTTGGTCTAAAAGCAAAAACACTTTGTGGCAGAAAACTAACACTGCACATCACCCTGAACACACCATCCCCACCGTGAAACATGGTGGTGGCACCATCATGTTGTGTGGATGCTTTTCTTCAGCAGGGACAGGGAAGCTGGTCAGGGTTGATGTGAAGATGGATGGAGCCAAATACAGGGCAATCTTAGAAGAAAACCTGTTAGGCCGCGTACACACGATTGAACATGTCCGCTGAAACTGGTCCGCAGACCAGTTTCAGCGGACATGTTCGATCGTATGTACGGCCTATCGGACTGTTTTCCAGCGGACCAAAGTTTAAAAACATGTCCGCTGGAAACCTGTCCGTCGGACAGGTTCGATGGTTAGTACACAAAATCATCGGACCAAAAACCTGCACATGCTCAGAATCAAGTCGACGCATGGTTGGAAGCATTGAACTTCTTTTTTTCTTCACGTCGTTGTGTTCTACGTCACCGCGTTTTGGTCCGAGGGGATTTTGGTCCGATGGTGTGTACGCACATCAGACCAACAGACCACTTCAGCGTGGTCCGATGAAAACTGTCCGTCGGACAAGTTTCATCGGACATGTCTGATCGTGTGTACGCGGCCTCAGAGTCTGCAAAAGTCTTCAGATTAGTGCAGAGGTTCACCTTCCAGCAGGAAAACAACCCTAAACAGAACTACAATGGAATGATTTAGATCAAAGCATATAAATGTGTTAGAATAGCTCAGTCAAAGTCCAGACCTAAATCCAACTGAGAATCTGTGGCAAGACTTAAAAATTGCTGTTCACTCTCCATCCAATCTGACAGAACTTGATGTATTTTGGAAAGAAGGATGGGCAAAAATGTCACTCTCTATATGTGCAAAGCTGGTAGAGACATCCCCAAAAAGGCAGAGAAAGGAAGTTCTACAAAACATTGACTCGGGAGCGCCATACAAATACATGCCATGCTTTTCACATATTTATTTGTAAAAAAAACTTGGAAAGCCATTTATCATTTTCCCAATTATATGTCACTTTGTGTCGGTCTATCACATAAAACCCCAATAAAATAAAATACATTTATGTCTTTGGTTGTAACATGACAAAATGTGGAAAATTTCAAGGGGTATGAATACTTTTTCAAGGTACTGTAAAGACAATGTATTCAGTCAGTGTGTGTTTCCTACAGAGGGATCCAGTAATAGGAACCCACCAGAGAGATGTCCCTGTCCTCTGTATTACCAGGACTCCACACAGGAACATCAGGAGATCCCTCAGGAGGATCAGGTAGGTGGAACTATAATGCAACATTCTCAGTGTGATTGTGCTGATCTTGCTTTCCCCACATTCATTAAAAATGTTTTACATTTTGTAAAATGAAGAATATTTTTAAAATGTTATAATTTTTTACTATTTTTTCTTTCTTTTTACATACTGTCAACAGTGCAGTACAGCATCATCATATAAATGAGGAACACTGACTGGTGATAGTAGAATTATTTTTAACACACTATACTACTCTGGGAAAGTGATCAGGATTTTTTATTTTTTTATTTTGTGCATTATGATTACTTATACCAGCGGTCTCCAAACTGGCCTTGTTTTCCATTATCTGGCCCTTGGGGCACTTTTCCGCCCATTGACACCAACATTAGGGGAATAATTCCTGTCGATGACACCAACAGTGAGGCATTATTTCTCCCACTGACACCATCAAAAGGACACAATTCCTTCCATTGACACCAATGATGCAGCAGTATTCCTCCCATTGACACCATCAAATGGGCACAATTCCTCCCACTTACACCAACAATGTGGCACAATTCCTTCTATCGACACCAATGATGAGCACTATTCCTCCCATTGACTCCACGATGAAGCACTGTTCCTCCCACTGACACCAACAATGGGGTACTAGTCCTCCAACTAACACCAAAGACGGGGCATTGTTTACGCCTACTGGATGCCAGGACATCTTCTACTCCCACTGGCCCCCCTAAAGTCTGAGGGACAGTAAATTGGCCCTTTGTTTAGAAACTCTGGAGCCCCCATTTTTACTTAATGAAACAGGTTCATTCACTGTGTATTGCTGTAACTGGCCACAGCTAATCACATGGTACAGATGGGCCGTGATTGGCCCTGTCTATTCCATGTGATCACTGTGACCAATCACAGCTGCCAATGAATGGCATGAAAGGAATCCATCTTTTGTTTACAGATGTCATGTGATCTGCTGCGATTGGTCAAAGGGATCATATGATACTGGCAGCGGGCCAGTACAGTGAACAGTCACAGTCATTGGCTGTATCCGGTGGACACATGCGGTGACAGATCACACCGCAGCACGGCCCATTCCAGGAGCGTGTTATCTGACTTCCACCGGGACGAATGTCTCACCCAGCCATCATTTGATAATAGGCTTGGGGGGGGGGAGTGGTTAAAGAAAGCTGCAGGTTTGATAAGATTAAAAATGACTTTGGAGCTGACATGTGAGATTTTAGTGATTGGGTTTACATCTACTTTAATTTTGTCTCAAAAATCCTATTCCAAAATTAATTCTTCAAACCTTGTATGTTATCCAGGATGATCACCAGATTGTTAAAATAGAAGCTGTGGATGAGGATGAGCCTTACATGAGGAGTGATGAGCCTTGTGAGGAGGATGAAATCCCTCCAGAGATCAGCACAGGTGAGGAATAAACACAGAATCCAGAGAAGAGTCCCAGATTCTCATTGTTTAGCGTTCTGCAGAGATGGGTGTGCTCTGAGTCCTAGATAATGACAGTTCTCATCTCTATTGTATGATCCCCCTCTGTTCTGTAGGCAAGCATACGGGTGTCACAGGGACAGGAAGTGAGGGGAAATCTCCCCAAATGAAACCACAAAGTAAAAAATATGACAAAATTCTTAAATATGCATCTTTGACTATCCAATAATAAATTCCTTCACCCACATCCTCACTGCAACACACAGCTTAAAGCGGTTAAAGAAAAATAACAAATATGTCATATCTACCTGCTCTGTGTAATGGTTTTGCACAGAGCAGCCCCAATCCTCCTCTTGCGGTGTCCCCTACTGGCACTCCAGGCTCCTCCTCTCCGTTGGGTGCCCATGGGGAAAGCGGCTTTCCATGGGGGCACCCATGCATGCTCGGTCCTGAGTCCCGCTGATGCTTTCATTGACACAGACAGAGAGACTTGACCCCCACCCCCGCTTCCGTGCCACTGAACTTGATTGACAGCAGCGCTCCGCTGCTATCAATCTGTCCAATGAGGAGAGAGACATCTGTGGGAGCTGCTGTACTCGTGCACATTACTGGATCGGATTGGATTGGACTCAGCTAAGGAAAAGGGGGGGGGGGGTTTGAGGGACAGATGCAGCGCAGAAGGTTTTACACCTTAATGCATTAAGGTGAAAAACCTTAAAGGGGTTGTAAAGGTAAAAAAACAATTCCCTAAATAGCTTCCTTTACCTTAGTGCAGTCCTCCTTCACTTACCTCATCCTTCAGTTTTGCTTTTAAATGGCCTTATTTCTTCTGAGAAATCCTCACTTCCTGTTCTTCTGTCTGTAACTCCACACAGTAATGCAAGGCTTTCTCCCTGGTATGGAGTGTCATGCTTGCCCCCTTCCTTGTACAACAGCAGAGTTGGGACGCTCTTTATGTTGCACATAGACAAAGGAGCTGTGTGTAAGTGACTTTCCTCTAGTCTCTAGTCCAAGGGAGGGGTCGAGCACGACACTCCACACCAGGAAGAAAGCCTTGCATTACTGTGTGTAGTTACAGACAGAAGAACAGAAAGTGAGGATTTCTCAGAAGAAATAAGGACATTTAAAAGCAAAATGAAAAGAAGAGGTAAGTGAAGGAGGACTGCACTGAGGTAAAGGAAGTTATTTAGGATGTTTTTTTTACCTTTACAACCTCTTTAAGAATGGCAAGGGGTCGGTTATGAAGTCCTGTGGCAACCAGGAAGTCGGCTGGAACCAGTGTAAAACGCAAGGCTATAATGTCACTGGAAGTGATCAGGCACCATGGAGAGACAGTTCTGGGTGGTCAGGGAATAGCAGGCTACGCACTCAGAGCTCTGCTCCTTCTACAGGCTCCAAACGCATAGCCTGCTTGTTCCTGACCATCCAGAACTGTCTCTCCATGGTGCCTAATCACTTCCAGTGATGTCATATCCTTGCGTTTCACGCTGGTTCTAGCCGACTTTCTGGTTGCCACAGGACTGCATAACGGTTCCTTTGCCATTCCACTGATGCCTGGATAATGGTCCCAGATGCCTGGAGAGTTACCACTTCCATCACACAGATGCGATTGACATTCATTTACTTCTTGTGAGTGTTACATTTATTTTGTGATTAAAACTTTGCTTTAATACTACACTGAGGTGGCGCTTCCTGTGTTTTCCCTTCCTCCTTGTTGTTTCACAGAGCTGACTTTCTCTGAGGATAGCTGCCACCATTCATTTTAAGGACTGACCCTTTAAAGGACTAATGGACTTTTATTGTTATTTTCTATAGGTTCATTGCTATATGCTTACAGTTACTCCATCTCTGCGTTTACAGTTTCCTTTCTTTATGTCCCCTTAAATACATACCTGAGCCCGATCTCAATACAGCCACATGCATGAGAGCTGAGGTTCTCTTGCTCCCTATTGGCTCAGATACAGCAGCAGGAGCCAGTGACGAGGGAGTGGGGCCGAGCCCGGTTCTGTGTGTTTTATGGACATACAGAGCGGGGCTTAAGAGCGAGCATGCATGAGCGCCGGTGGGGCACCCCAGAAGAGGAGGAACGGACAGAACGTTGTTGTCCAGATGTGACACAAGGATAATTACATGTCGCTAAACTGGCCCAAATTGATAATTCATAGAGTTCCATTTAAGTACAGATGTTGGCATTTACAATAACCGTTCGGAATACAGACATCTAAAAATCTATATTATAGTTTTGTGACCCTCATTTGTTTTTCCTACTCCAGAGAGATGTCCCCATCCTCTGTATTCTGGGGATCCCACACAGGAACCTCACAGGGATCACAGGATCGTGACAGAATATGAGGTATGTAAATCAAAAGTTCTAAGCCAAAGGAGTAGTTACTTTCCTGTCTCCCTCTAAGACGGATTGTGTATTGTGTGTTGTCCAGAGCAGCGGCTTGATGGTGGTTAAAGTTGATTTGAAGGAGGAAGCAGAAGAAACTGAGTTGACGGGTTCAGAGATCCCTCCAGAGATCAGCACAGGTGAGGAATAAACACCAAATCCAGAGAAGAGTCCCAGATTCTCCTTGTTCAGTCACTACAACAATCTCTTATTTTATAATGGCACATCAAACAAAAAAAAAAATGCAAAAACGCACTTAGTACCAAAAAAGGTTCATAAGCTACTTTGGTGGCAAACGTGTTGCGTCCCTCAGGTGTGAATGCAGTCTCAGTCCAGAGAACAGTTCCAGATTCTCCTTGTTCAGTCACTACAACAATCTCTTCTTCTCCCCCCTCGTCTTTCAGTAGACAGTTTAGGGAGACAGTATGTGCCCAGTGGAGGAGCCAGGAGACATCAGCCCGTAGCAGGGTTAATCTGGTGAAGCGTGCTGCTTGGGCACAAACAACATCTGGGTACTTTCCGAAAAATATTGTAAATCTTCTTTTTTTTTTTTTTTTCAGATTGCCGATGCAGCAATAATGCTAAGAAGAGTTCCCTTATCCCTCCAAATGCTGAACTAGAAGATAATAGCATTGCAGGGTCTCCGACTGAAAATAAACAGCTGGTATGTTACAGTACGGGTGTAATCTCATTGAGCCTCTGTTCTGACCACATTATTAATATTATGTTTATAAAATTATTGATTCATTCTTATAGCAGCACAGCTGTTCTGCATGCTTAGGCTACTTTCACATTGCAGCATTACCCGCGGTGGCGGTATAGCAGCGTGATTTTTAGCGATGCTATACTGTCGTATTTACCGCGGTATTCGGCCGATAGCGATGCGGTTTTAACCCCCGCTAGTGGCCGAAAAAGGGTTAATACCGCTCGCAATGCGCCTCTATAGAGGCGCATTGTGGGCGTTATTACCGCGGTTTCCCATTGATTTCAATGGGAAGGAGCGGTATAGGAGCGGTGAACACACCGCTCCTATACCGCTGTAAAGATGCAGCTAGCAGGACTTTTAGAGCGGTCCTGCTAGGGCACTGCTTCAGTGTGAAAGTCTTCGGGCTTTCACATTGAAGCCTGCAGGGCAGGTTTTTTCACGCGTTATAGCAGCCCTATTTTTATCGCTGTACCGCATGAAAAATGCCCCAGCTCTTAGGCCTCATGTACACTGCTGCTGGTAAACGGATGTTTAGGAGCAGTTGGGCATTTTTTCAACTGCTCTTGAAATCTCCTCTATTATCTTATCAGTACATATACAGTGTCATTTATAGTCGCTTCTAGGCAGTTAAGTTTGGAGGCTTTTTCTGGAACCCCAAAAAATGCGCTCAGAAGCTGTGTTTAGAGGCATTTCAAGCGCTAAATGGGGCAACCCGCGTTTAGCAGCGTTTTCATTTACAATGCAGTGTCAATTAGCACAACACAATGGAAGACCTAACAGTCTGTGTTTCCACATTGAATGAGTCATTCTTTCAATTAACCTGTTGAGTTCAGAATCAACAACCTGTAAATAGTCCTTACAGATATCCTGGAATATATGGGGGATAATCATTACTGCCCCACCTCCGGTAGTCCAAGATATTCTGAATGTCCATTATGCTCTGGCTCAATCTGTGCCTAAAAGTGACTCCTGTTACAGTTACCATGCACCAGATTGTTTCGTCTCCAGTTTTGGTAAATCACCCCCATAGTGTGTCTTATAAGATAGTGGAGGGGGAAGCAGTACTGGATCAGTAATCTGTATATAAGGCGACACTGTGCGTTGGTAGGTAGTGGAGGAGGAAGCAGTACTGGATCAGTAATCTGTATATAAGGCGACACTGTGCATTGGTAGATAGTGGAGGAGGAAGCAGTACTGGATGAGTTATCTGTATATAAGGCGACACTGTGCGTTGGTAGATAGTGGAGGAGGAAGCAGTACTGGATCAGTAATCTGTATATAAGGCGACACTGTGCATTGGTAGATAGTGGAGGAGGAAGCAGTACTGGATGAGTTATCTGTATATAAGGCGACACTGTGCGTTGGTAGATAGTGGAGGAGGAAGCAGTACTGGATCAGTTATCTGTATATAAGGCGACATTGTTTCTTGTCAGATACTAAAGAAGGATTGGGGGAAATAGGGCAAAACAGTGCTGGGTCAATGTATATAGTGAGAATGAAGGAATTACCTTGAACAAGGTCATGTGTATGTTCTTCTTTGTCTTGTCAGAAGAAGAAGAGGATCAGAAAGCCGGCATCCTGCCCAGAGTGTGGTAAATGGTTCACAAGACAGTTCCAGCTCGTCCAGCATCTGAGGATCCACCGAGGTGAAAGGCCTTTCCAGTGTCCTGATTGTGAGAAGCGTTTCACCTTGAAAATCCATCTGAGCAAACACCAGAGGACTCACACAGGAGAGAAGCCATACACTTGTCCCGAATGCGGGAATTGTTTCACCCGGAAAGAATCATTAGTTCACCACCAGGGCTCCCATCGAGGGGAAAGGCCTTATTCCTGTTCTGACTGTGGGAAGCTCTTTCGAAACAAGTTATCTCTCATCAAACACCAGAGGAAGCACTTGCAGGTGAAGCCGTATTCCTGTTCCGAATGTGGGAAGGGCTTTGCAGTAAAATCATCTCTTATCGGTCATCAGAGAAAACACAAGGGAGAAACGCCATTTGTCTGCGCCAAGTGTGGGAAGGGATTCCCCCTAAAGTCTCATCTTAACTCCCATCAGAGCGTTCACATGGACCAGAAGCCCTTCTCCTGCCCCGAGTGCGGAAAAGGTTTTGTGAATAAGTCGCGCCTTTTCCTGCACCAGAAAGTTCACGAGAAGCCGTACTCTTGCTCCGTGTGTGGAAAGTGTTTTGCACAAAGTTCCCGCCTTATGGACCACCAGAGACGCCATACGGGAGAGAAGCCGTTTTCCTGCTCTGAATGCAAGGAGAGTTTTACAGAGAAGACCCTGCTGGTGATACACCAAAGGAAGCACGCCGACAAGAGCCTGAATTTGTGCGCCGAGTGCGGCCGGTGCTTTACGCATAAGACCAATCTGGTACGGCATCAGAGGATCCACACGCGGGAGAAGTCATATTGCTGTTCTGACTGCGGGAAGAGCTTTGAGGTGAAGTCACGTCTCGATGCCCATCAGAGAATTCACACCGATGGGAGCTTGTTTTCATGTCAGGAATGTGGCTCGTGCTTCACCCGGAAAACCTCTCTAGAGAAGCACCAGAAGAAGCAACTGTGTGCAAAACTAGCATGACACTTGACACTCTACTGATGGATCAAATTTTGTAAAGTCCTAAATGTTGGGAAAGATAAAGCTTCTAATCAGTGAGACTTTGGTGGGCCACATCGGCAAATACAATGTTGGACCAACTCTAGGAGAAATGTAAGCAAAATAGGAGAAAACATAAAATGCAGGGTCCTTCAGAGATTCAAACATGAAGCCTCACATCCCTTTAACCCTTTTGCTGCCTGAGCCATTTTTATATATATTTTTTTGCACACATGCTTAAAACGGTTGTAAAGGAAAAAAAAAATTCACCTTAATGCAATCTATGCATTAAGGTGAAAAAACATCTCATAATGCCGCCCCCCTTCTACTCATTTGACCCTTCGAAAGTCCCGCTGATTGGCCTGGCCGCAGATGGATTCAGAGCAGCACAGCCATTGGCTGGCATTGCTGTCAATCACATCCAGTGACGCGTGCACCGAGGGGCGGGGCCGAGTGATACAGTGAGCCGCTCGCTGTATCATGGGAGCGTGCCCGCAATTACTCACCACCATGCGAGCTCTCGCATGACTGTGGTCAGTACTTGTGGGGAGGACCAGAGACAGCCGCCGGGGGACCCCAGAAGAGGTGGATCGGGGCCACTCTATGCAAAACGAACTGCACAGTGGAGGCAAGTATCATATGTTTGATATTTAAAATGATATATTTTTTTGAATCAGACATCCTACAGTAGGGTTTCTCAACCAGGGTTCCTCCAGAGGTTGCTAGGGGTTCCCTGAGCAATAAGCAATATCTGCCTCTCAGAAAAGTTCCCACTGACCACAAATGTAAGGAGCATTCTTCCTACTGACCATCACACTAATGTACTGTGAGCTGTAAGTGTAATAATTATTAGCAGGGGTTCCTTGAAGCCAAATGATTATTTCAATGGCTCCTCCATGTTAAAAAGGTTGAGAAAATTTGCCCCAGAGAATAAAATAGTGGTAGTTCCAATTTTTTAGGGCACACGATACTACCGCAAAGGGTCTAGGAAAGTAAAAAATACATTAAAGTTAAAGTGGATGTAAACCCCCCCCCCTTTTTTTTTTTTTTTTTTTATGTCACAATGTAGAGTAAATTATTTCCTATTATCTGTGCCCAGTCTTGCCACAAAGAGTTAATTCAGCTTTGAGCAATCCTCTTTTAATGTTCAGTGAGATAAAATGGACTAACAGAAAAACCTTGGTCCGTTCTGCCCCCTTGCTGTGAGTGACAGGTTATTTACATATCTCATGCACTAGCCTGGAGACAGGCATCATTTTTTTAATTCCCACCCCCACTCCTTTTCTGAAGTCATGTGGTTACTTTTCTGGATTTTGACTGGATGTTAGCGATCATAGCAGAATTTAGTGTAAGGAATACACAGGACAAAATGCATGTTGACAAGGGGAGTGTAGAGGTGGTCGGGGAGTCTACTGACATCACGACTCCACCCACAGAGCTCCAGACAACAGACCCTCTCACAGAATCTGCAGTTTTTCAGTTCTTATAACAGAGAGAGGGGAGAGATTTGACAGGTAAGGATACATGCAGGAGGCATCTATATCCTTATAGATAGGGTTGTCCAGATACCGATACTAGTATCGGTATCGGGACCGATACCGAGTATTTGCAGGAGTACTTGTACTCGCGCAAATGCTCCCGATGCCTAAATAGAATACTTGTTTTGTATTTATCAACCTGTTCTGTGAAAATTCTTTGAGTTTTTTACTACTGCGTGACAAGCAAATAAAACATTTTTACTCATTTTTATTCTTTTATAATGTCTTGAGTTAGAGTTCTTCATAATTCTAAAGAAAATATCCTTAGTCTGTATTGTGGTTTGAAAACTGTCACATGACATTTAAAAAAAGTATCGGTATTCGGTATCGGCGAGTACATGAAAAAAAGTATCGGTACTTGTACTCGGTCCTAAAAAAGTGGTATCGGGACAACCCTCCTTTTAGATCAGCACTATGGCAGTAGTTTAGAAAGGATGAGAGTGGCTTTACATCTACTTTAATTTTAAGGCACACAAACGCAATGAATCATGCCAATCGTATCATTTTAAATGATGACAGACTTCAGTACCCTATATTTTCTACATTAAAAGCCCCCTATAGGTCATCAGTTTAGCATTACGGAGGAGGTCTGGTGCCAGAAATATTGCTCTCACTCCATCGCATGCTGCGATATGTAGCGTGTTTCGCAATCGGTGTTTACCAAATGTGAACCTTGAAAGAGTTTCACTGAGACTGGAAGACTCTGCAAAGGTTGCAGAATTATGACCTTTGGACACTAGACTGATGTATGTAGTACATGTTTATTGAAGAAGAAAAGCTATTTTTTTTATATTTTTAATGGGAACCATTGATTTTTATTCCAGAAAATAATCTGATCAATAAATTATAAAAAAAAAAAAAAAATGGCCTAATTTTGCTCAACATTTGTGATTTATTTATTTTTTCTTCCAAAATATGCAGACCGGGTACAGTAGGTGTTTGGATGTCTAGATCGCACAAGTGAAGGACTTCTGAATGCCCTAGGGCAGGGGTGTCAAACTCAGTTTGATTGGGGGTCGCATCAGGATTGTGGTTGCTCTCAAAGGGCCACTTGGATCTGTAAGACTAGGTGTCCAGAGCCCCCCAGCTCCCCTTACATCAGATATCAAGGGCACTCTAACCATCAGAAGTCAAGAGTCCCCCACCCTCCAGTACATCACAGTGCATCCTCCTTAACTTGTGCTGCTGCCAGTGTTCTGTCGAGATGTGCCCGCTGTCAAAAAGTGCCTGCGCATGCGCAGAATAGATGGGCACCCCAGCTGAGTTGCCGATCAGCTGGAGTGATGTCTCATAGCACATCGTAGGAGCTTTTTTTTCGACGGGAGATACCATTTCTCAGGCACAATTTAATGCTATGCAAAGAGCGGAGGGACGCCACATTTGTCATATTGTGCCTCGCCGTTGCGTTGTGGGTTTACAGTGAGGCAAAGTGTGACATCTACGGTGTCCCTCTGCTCTTTGCATAGCTTTGAATTGTGACTGTGGAATGGTATCGCCTGTCTAAAAAAAAAACTCCTACAATGTGCACATGTGTCATGGTGACGTCACTCCAGCTGATCAGCAACTCGGCTGGAGTGCCCCTCCATGTTGCGAGGACACTTTTCGACGGACACATTGATAGAATACCGGAAAGGTACGTGTCCTGTCCTCATGTGATTCACTTTTTTGTTGGAGTGGAGAAATAAAACCTCGTACACACGATCAGATTTCCCGACAAAACCCTGCCATCACACATTTATTGTCGGGAAATCTGATCGTGTGTACGAGGTTTTAATAATAATCCAACCATTTGTACGCTCCATCCGACAACAAATGTTTTATAACGTGCTTTCAAATATTCGGACAACAAATGTGTCTTGTCGGATTATGCGATCATCTGTACACAAGTCCGTCGGACTAAAATTCAAAGTACAAACACGCATGCTCCGAACCAATGCTAACCATAAGACAACATTAGCAGGAGTTGCCCAAAGGGTGGCGCTAAAGAGCTGAAAAATCAAGTTTTTTTTTTTGTATGTTGGCTGAAAAAGTTCTGCCGTCTGTATGCACAACAAGTTCACGGCCAACTTCGTTCGCACAAAATTCCACAGATTTGTCTGATGGAAATCTGATCGTGTGTACGAGGCTTTAGACTTAAAGGAGTTGTAAAGTCTGAATGTTTTTTACCCCAAAATCAACACTTGTAAATAGGGGTGCAACGGATCAAAAAACTCACAGTTCGGATCGTTCCTCGGATCAGGAGTCACGGATCGGATCATTTTTCGGATAAAAAAAAAAAAATCTCCCCCACTGTAATATCCACCCCCCCCGCTGTAATATCCACACCCCATCCCCCACTTCAATATCCACATCTCCTTCCCCCACTGTAATATCCACATCCCCCACTGCAGTGGCGTCACTAGGGTTGGTGTCACCCGGTGCAAAAAAATAATACAAATTGTGTCACCCCCCCCACCCACTATGGTCCCCCCCTGAGTACAGCCCCCCCCCCAGTACAGACACCCCACAGTAGTGCAGACCTCAGACAGTAACCCCCCCCCCCCCAGTAATGCAGACCTCACAGTAACCCCCACAGTAATTCAGACCTCAGACAGTAACCCCCCCAGTAGTGCAAACCTCAGAGCGTAACCCCCCCAGTAGTGCAGACCTCAGAGCGTAACCCCCCCAGTAGTGCAGACCTCAGACAGTAACCCCCCCCCCCCCCCCCCCAGTAGTAGCAGACCTTTAGACAGTAACCCCTCAGTAGTGCAGACCTCAAACAGCGGCGTGTGTTTCCCTCGAGCGCCGGCCCCTCCTTCTCTGTGGGTGTAAACAGAGAGGAGGGCCGCTGCCGGGTGTACCAAGATGGCCGTGGCTCCGGAGCTAGGCTGAAGCCGCGGCCTTTCCTAATGCTATGGCCGCGGCTCGCATAGCGTGCCGATCCGAAGGGGGTGACCTGTTCGGATCACGGATCACAGGTGATCCGCTGCACCACTACTTGTAAACAAAAGCAGTTAAAAGCACACTCCTGTTTTTTTTTTTAACTCTCCGCTCTTGTTCAAAATTCCACTTATGTTCACAAAATCCACATGCAAGCCACCATCAGCAAGGAGCCATGATGTATAACATGTTTATTATTTTAATTAAAAAAAATGAAAGCTTTACAATCTTTTGAAATTTATTCTGCTGCAATTTTGCCTTCCCTAGTTCTTTCCTTCCTTATCAACACGCTATATACGCTACTATAAAAAAAAATGTTCTGTATTTATGACATACATTATTTTAGACCTAGTGACATCATCACTTGATCTTTGTGCTTTTCTATGCAGAGCTCCAGGAGAGGAGACTGTACAACTCTGAAGCTTACCTTTAAATCTTGTCATTGTTCCATCTAAACACAACCTCCCAGGTGAGTCATGACCATTTATGACCAGTACCGCCTCATCTGAGTTCCAAAAGTCATAATGTTATTAAGCCTGGAGCTGTTGGGAGGAGTCAGCCAATGAGATCCAGGCTTTTGTTCTCCTTTTGTAAACGGGTAAATGAGAACCTTTCCATAATACCCATTTGTTAAACTGAAGTCTTGTCTTTAGTACCTTAACTTTTAAATGTTACCTGTCAACAAATAGCACCTAATAAAGACCCCCCCCCCTTAAGTATCCAGTGTTGGCCTCAGCCGGGCTGGTTCTTTGCCGGTGTAGTGTCACATTCCGTTCCCTATCACAGAATGCTCCGGAAGTGACGTTTTTTTTTCCGCTGCCATCTTGCTACACCCCACACTCCTGCACAGTAATGATAGAGTGAGAAGGGGGCAAGCGGACATCTTGTTACACCCACCGGAGTTTTAGATTTGACACTTATTTTCAACACAAAACGGAGACAGTATTTGAAAATCCGACGGACTGTTTAAATGTTAAATTTTAAAAGCAGCAGCAAACCTGATGACCTTACATGGTTGCTCGTGTGACAAAACACCTCTGATTTTCACATTTAACATCTAAACAGTCCATCGGATTTAAAAACACTGGGCCAGATTCTCGGAAAAAAACGATGCTGTCCCGACGTCCATACTTAACATTGTGTACGCCGGACCTACACAAGGTTACCCCTCATATAGCAGGGGTAACTTTACGCTTACGCAAACGACGTAAACTATGACGACGGGTATCTAGCTCATTTGCATATTCGACGCGGAAATCGACGTAAACGGCACCTAGCGGGCAGTGTAAATATGCAACTTAGATCCGACTGGCGTAAGTCACTTACACCGTCGTATGTAAGGCAAATCTATGCGTAACTGATTCTAAGAATCATAGACGCCGTCGTATCTCCTATGAGAATCTGGCCCACTGTATTTAAGCATATAAGCTCCGTTTTGGGTTGAAAATAAGTGTGAAACTGCGATGGGTGTAAGGCCGCGTACACACGATCGGTCCAAACCGACCGTGTGTATGGCCAATCGGTCCGTCGTCCTTCGGACCAAAGTTTTAAAACTTGCTTTAAAATCGGACCGATGGAGCTGTGGTGGCTCAACGTGATTGGCACTGCGTTGACAAGCCATTCACCTCTGCAGCCAAGGGTTTGGATCCCGGTCTCGGCTACATGTGAATTGAGTTTGGTGGTCTCAGCCCGGCTCCCGGTGGGTGTGCTATGCAAGGTACGCCTGTGCTTAGTACGCCCACCCCCCCCCCCAAAAACCACCACACTTGCACGCACACGAAATTGGTTTAAAACACACGCACTTTGGCCATGCGGTCTCTTAAAATAAAGAGAGGCGAAGGACCTACGGGGCTGGCTGGGTGGGCTAGGCCCCCTCACTCCCTCATAGGGGCAGTCCCTCTGCCCCATTGGGGTCCCGTTGGGCCCCAGTTGGGCTCCCAAGAGGAGCAGGTAGGGTGGGGTGAGTGGGAGGCCCCCCCTCACACCCGCCATTGCCACCAGGGGCATGGAGAAGGATGGCGAATGCCTCCGGGGGGAGGGTCTGCCTACTCCCAACTCCTGCAGTTCGGCTCCTCTCTCTCGAGTTCACGCACAAAAATACACTTTAAAAAATGAAAGATAAAAAATAAAAAAATTTAAAAAAAATCGGACCGATGGACGCCTGACCATCGGTCCAAACCAATGGTTAGTACGCAAAAGCATCGGTCCTAAAACCCGCGCATGCTCAGAATCAAGTTGACGCATGCTTGGAAGCATTGAACTTCATTCTTTTCAGCACGTCGTTGTGTTTTACGTCACTGCGTATTGACACGATCGGTTTTTGAATTGATGGTGTAGGCACATCAGACCATCAGTCTGTGAACCGATGAAAACGGTCCGTCGGACCATTCTCATCGGGTTGGACCGATCGTGTGTACGAGGCCTTAGATGTCCGCTTGCCCCTTCTCACTCCATCATTAGACCCCTTTCACATTGAGGAGTTTTTCAGGCGGTACAGCGCTAAAAATAGTGCTGCTATACCGCCTGAAAAACTCCTTCACTGCATCCTCAATGTGAAAGCCCGAGGGCTTTCACACTGAGGCGATGCGCTGGCAGGAGAGAAATACCGCTCCTTCCCATTGAAAACAATGGGAAACCACGGCAATACCGCCCGCAATGCGCCTCTATAGAGGCGCATTGAGGACGGTATTAACCCTTTATCGGCCGCTAGCGGGGGTTAATACCGCACCGCTAGCGGTCGATTCCTGCGGCAATTCCGGCGGTATAGAGCCGCTATTTTTAGCGGCGCTATACCGCCAACGTGGCTCCCGCTTCAATGTGAAAGGGGCCTTACTGTGCAGGAGTGTGGGTTGTAGCAAGATGGCGGCGACGGAACGTCACTTCCGGAGCATTCTGTGATGGGGAGCCGAATGTGACAACACATCGGTCTTTGGTCCTTGGCTCTGGCTTGTTTACTTTGGCTGTGACTCCTTTCAGCTTCAAATGTGAATGGCCCCACAGCCTCCTGGGACATGTGACATGTCCCAGAAGGCTGCAGGCAACGCCCGTTTGGGTAAAGCTTTCCTTTACAATTAACCATTTCTGATCTTCTGCCAGGTTACTTACCGGTACAGTCAGTCACAGACCCAGGAGTATTCAGCCGAACGTAAATTCACAGCCCCTTTTTTCCATACTTGTTCCTTGACATGTTAGGGTACAATTAATAGGTGCCTTGTTTCCACAGTGAGGCTCTGTAGGCTTAGAGCAGGAGATATTAAAAAGTAAGTTCCTCAGGGGCGGAGTCCTTTGAAAAGATTGGAGGCAATTCTAGACAGCTTAGATGTTGTAGGACGTATCAAAGTGTAACAATGGCCTACTTTTAGTGACAGTGTGGGAAATGGCAAGACAGTGCCATTAGGGTGAATTAAATTAGGATTCTTTTTATGACCGAGTTTACTGTTCTTCCGACTTTAGAGGGGCCGGGCTGTCCCACCATTGGTGTCAGTGGGAGGAATAGTGCCCCGTCATTGGTGTCAGTGGGAGGAATAGTGGCCCACCGTTGGTGTCAATGAGAGGAATAGTTCCCATCATGGTGTCAGTGTGAGGAATAGTGCCCCATCATTAAAAAAAATAAGATAAAAAGTGATGATTGCAACCTCTAAATACACTCTCTCAAAGAATCTGTGAAATGCACCAAGTCATAAAACAGGTGTAAATAGATAACCAGAAAAAATAAATATAATAAAGGAATATTAATATGTACCATATACAAATAAAGTGCAAACAATGCAAAAAACTAAGGGAAGTGTATGGGGTCACAAGACCCTTAAAAACCAACAAAATTTATGTGAGGCTCGTTTTTCCTTTGGTGAGGTAAGCGCTCTGTGAGCCCACATGTAAGGAGGATCATCATCTGAAGCACTTTAATACACAAGCAAGATCTATTGGACTGTTTTGTTCAGTGTTTTTGTCTTATTTCTGTTTTCTTATGGTGTGATTGGGAGTGCCGGCCATCGGGTTTGGTACCTTCACACCACTCACATTCATTTTTGATTTTGCTGGTTTTTAAGGGGTCTTTTGACCCCATACACTTCCCTTAGTTTTTTGCATTGTTTTCACGTTTGCACTTTATTTGTATATGGTACAAACATATTAATATTCCCTTATTATATTTATTTTTTCTGGTTATCTATTTACACCTGTTTTGTCACTTGGTGCATTTCACGGATTCCTTTAAGAGAGTGTATTTAGAGGTTGCGCTTATCACTTTTTTTTTTATTCAATTTACAGTGAGTTTGTACACTTCATAGATTTGAGCAGCATCCTTATTTATTTATTGATTGGTCCCACCCACATTTTTGGATTCACTAGGCAAGCGCAGGAGATTTCTCTTTTCATTCAGTGTCCCATCATTGGTGTCAGTGGGAGGAATAGTGTCCCATCTGGCCTTCAGATTGAAGACCACTGATATAAATGAAAACAAAGGCCGCGTACACACGATCGAATATAACTGCTGAAACTGGTCCGCAGACCAGTTTCAGCGGACAGATTCAATCGTGTGTACGGGCTAGCATGCTTTAAAACTTGCTAGAAACCCGTCTGTCCGACATGTCCGCTGGTTAGTACGCCTAACCAGCGGACATAAATCCCCGCATGCGTCGAATGGATTTGACGCATGCATGGAAGTATTTTACTTCCTGGTTCGGTGACGTGGCGGCGTCAATGTCACCGCGCTGTCCGTCCGCGGGAATTTTGGTTTGATCGTGTGTACACACATCAGACCAAAATCTCCAGGAGACATATCCGATGAAATCGGTCTGTCGGACCGTTTTCATCAGATAAATCTCCTCGTGTGTACGCGGCCAAAGTATCAGAAAAAAGAAAAATCACTTACACTCAGACATAATGCCATTTATTACCTATAACTGATAATACGCCTTTTGTTCTCTTGGGATCCTGTTGTAAACTTTTTTTTTCCCCAAAAGCAAAAAAAAACAATTAATAATAATACAATTACAGCTTTGAATACAATAAAAAATACAAAAACAAAAATTGGATAAAAAACGTATTTTATTTATACGTGTACATGAAGCAATCCACTTTTTCGTGGTTCAAAGTTCAAAAGAAATCCAACAATATCGGGTGCATAAAACAAAAACACATACAAAATAAAATAAAAACATCAACATGACGTAACCAAGTAACCCTTTACATCTGATTCTAAGTGAAATGTTTAGTTTTGGACAAATAGGTGGGAAGGAAAGAACCGCTGTTGAGCTTATATTCTTGCTTGTACTGCCCTTAACCAAAACTAAAATACCACTTAAATTCCAGAGCAAAGAATTAAACGACTACCAAGGTCTCAACCGTTAACGCCATCAGTACAGTATGGAAGTCTATATTACATTAGTGTTATCTTTTATGGTTAATAGCAGGGGTCTTTAAACTTTCTTTACTTCACTGTGGCCAGTGGGAATATAAACTGTCCCGTCTTCCGTGGGCATAAACAGTGCTTCAGGCTAGGTGATCAGTGGGAGTAGATAAATGACATAGTGCCTGTGGTCAGTAGGAGGAGGAATAGTGCCCCCATCAATGGTGTCAGTGGGAGGAATAGTGCCCCCAACATTGGTGTCAGTGGAATAGTGCCCCCAACATTGGTGTCAGTGGTAGGAATAGTGCCCCCAACATTGGTGTCAGTGGTAGGAATAGTGCCCCCAACATTGGTGTCAGTGGGAGGAATAGTGCCCCCATCAATGGTGTCAGTGGGAGGAATAGTGCCCCCAACATTGGTGTCAGTGGGAGGAATAGTGCCCCCAAACATTGGTGTCAGTGGGAGGAATAGTGCCCCCAACATTGGTGTCAGTGGGAGGAATAGTGCCCCCATCAATGGTGTCAGTGGGAGGAATAGTGCCCCCAACATTGGTGTCAGTGGGAGGAATAGTGCCTCCAACATTGGTGTCAGTGGGAGGAATAGTGCCCCCAACATTGGTGTCAGTGGGAGGAATAGTGCCCCCAACATTGGTGTCAGTGGAATAGTGCCCCCAACATTGGTGTCAGTGGGAGGAATAGTGCCCCCATCAATGGTGTCAGTGGGAGGAATAGTGCCCCCAACATTGGTGTCAGTGGGAGGAATAGTGCCCCCATCAATGGTGTCAGTGGGAGGAATAGTGCCCCCATCAATGGTGTCAGTGGGAGGAATAGTGCCCCCAACATTGGTGTCAGTGGGAGGAATAGTGCCTCCAACATTGGTGTCAGTGGGAGGAATAGTGCTCCCAACATTGGTGTCAGTGGGAGGAATAGTGCCCCCATCAATGGTGTCAGTGGGAGGAATAGTGCCCCCAACATTGGTGTCAGTGGGAGGAATAGTGCTTCCAACATTGGTGTCAGTGGGAGGAATAGTGCCCCCAACATTGGTGTCAGTGGGAGGAATAGTGCCTCCAACATTGGTGTCAGTGGGAGGAATAGTGCCCCCCAACATTGGTGTCAATGGGAGGAATAGTGCCCCCAACATTGGTGTCAGTGGGAGGAATAGTGCCTCCAACATTGGTGTCAGTGGGAGGAATAGTGCCTCCAACATTGGTGTCAGTGGGAGGAATAGTGCCCCCAACATTGGTGTCAGTGGGAGGAATAGTGCCTCCAACATTGGTGTCAGTGGGAGGAATAGTGCCTCCAACATTGGTGTCAGTGGGAGGAATAGTGCCTCCAACATTGGTGTCAGTGGGAGGAATAGTGCCTCCAACATTGGTGTCAGTGGGTGAGTGATTAACTTGTATAGCACTACAAATGCAAACTGAATCGCCTCAAGGAGCTTGGCATCCATTCCTTCTATTTAGCCTTCAGAATAGGTAGGTCTTGATTTTTTTCCTGAAGGCCTGGTGATTCTCTTTCGTTCGGATATTAGTTGGTAAAGTGTTCCACAGTCGCGGTCCTTGGACTGCAAATCTTCGTTCTCCTTTAGTCTTGTAGTGGGCCTTGGGGATTTGTAGTAGATTTTGGTTAGATGATCGAAGAACGCGATTGGGGTTGTGATATTTTATTTTCTCACATAAATATTGGGGGGTGATTCCATGTACACATTTGTGTGGCAGGCAAAGAGCCATGAATGTGACTCGATCCTTTACGGCCAGCCAGTGGAGTGGGAGGGGGTTACCCCTCAGGGAGGGGGTAATTGATTCCCAGGTTTTTTTTTCCTGTTACCAGTCATGCCGCCGTGGAAGGAATAGTGCCCCATCATTGGTATTAGTGGGAGAAGTAGTGTCCCGTCATTTGTATGAATGGGAGGAATAGTTACCCATCATTTATGCCAGTGGAAGGACTAGTGCCCCATCATTGGTGTCAGTGGAAGGAATAGTGCCCCATTATTGGTATGAGTGGGAGGAATAGTGCCCAATGATTGGTGTCAGTGAGGGTAATAGTGCCCCAAGGATTGGAAAAGGGCTAGAAAAGAGCCACATCCGGCCCCTGGAATGCGGTTTGTATAGCACCGGTTACAGAAATAAAGACAGTTCATGATCGTTGTTATGTTACTGTCTACAACTTTGATTTAGAATTTACCAAATATATAACGGTTAAAATGCTGCGTGTTCTTGCCTCGCTCCACCCCAGGATCAGGGCTAAAAAGCCCAGGCTGTGTATGCATCAAAAAAAGAGAAGAAAAACCTAAAGTGTGAGGAGTTGGCCTTTAATGCTATTACAACCTCCCTCACAATTTTGGTCTTTGTTCATGACTTTCAATAATGGACAAAAAGTTACATTTGTCTTGTAAACCATGGTACCAGGTTGTAAACAGGATTTCTCAGGATCTTTACCCCCTGATAACTAGGTACAGAGTTTGAAATCAACTTATCGGCAGCATGTTGCCTGTATGGCATTCCCGACAGTGTCCTTCAGTTTACCGAACTGGGAGCTTCATCCTTGTTTAGTCACGTTTAACCACTTAAGACCATTATGCAGGTTAAGGACCTTGCCCCTTTTTGCAATTTGGCACTGCGTCGCTTTAACTGACAATTGCGTGGTCGTGCGACGTGGCTCCCAAACAAAATTGGCGTCCTTTTTTTCCCACAAATAGAGCTTTCTTTTGGTGGTATTTGATCACCTCTGCGGTTTTTATTTTTTGCGGTATAAACAAAAATAGAGCGACAATTTTGAAAAAAATTCAATATTTTTTACTATTTGCTATAATAAATATCTTTCAAAAATATATAAAAAAAAAAAAAAAAATTTCCCCCTCAGTTTAGGCCGATACGTATTCTTCTACATATTTTTGGTTAAAAAAAAATCGCAATAAGCGTTTATCGATTGGTTTGCGCAAAATTTATATGGGATAGTTTTATTTCATTTTTATTAATATTTTTTTTTACTACTAATGGCGGCGATCAGCATGTTTTTTCATGACTGCGACATTATAGCGGACACATCAGACAATTTTGACCCATTTTTGGGACCATTGTCATTTTCACAGCAAAAAGTGCTATAAAAATGCAGTTTACTGTGAAAATGACAATTGCAGTTTAGGAGTTAACCAGTAGGTGGCACTGTAGGGGTTAAGTGTGACCTCATATGTGTTTCTAACTGTAGGGGGGCGGGGCTGGACGTGTGACGTCATTCATAGTCTTTCCCTATATCAGGGAACAGACGATCAATGACACTGCCACAGTGAAGAACGGGGAAGAACGGTCTTCAGCTCCGGTGACCGATCGCCGGACACCGACGGCGATCGGGTCTGCGGGCCCTACGGTCAGGGAGCTTAGGACCAGGTCGCGAGCCTGGCGCCGGAGGGCGCACTCGCGACCCCGTGGCTGGGCTTTAAGAGACACGTACAGGTACGTGATTGTGCTCAGCCGTGCCATTCTGCGGACGTATATCGGCGTGAAGGGGTCCTTAAGTGGTTAAAGGGACCGCTTCTTATGAAAACATTTTAGTAAATGCACCAGATGAAAAATCTCAGATATGACCAGAACAGAAGTAAGTGCATCTTGTAATCCTTGCAGTCTACATACAGTTGAATTACTCATGTACTTTGGGTCTAGTACACAATCAGATAATGTCATGAACAGAGTTTAGATTGACTTGGCACACAGCTTCTTGCTTAGATGCCTGTTTAGAGATGACTTTTGGGTGAAACACTTGCCACACTTTAAACAAGGATAAGGTTTCTCTCCTCTGTGAGTCGCCTGGTGGGTGACCATGTCGGCCTTCCATCGGAAAGACTTGCTACACTCCGAGCAAGAAAAAGGTTTTTCCCCGGTGTGGACCCTTCGATGCCTGACAAGCTGTGTCTTTTGCGAGAAGCATTTTCCACACTCGGCACAGGAGAAAGACTTTTCTCCCGTGTGTGAGGCTTGATGGTCAATGAAGGTGGTCTTCCACCGAAAGCTCTCCCCACACACTGGGCAGGAGAAAGGCTTCTCGCCTGTGTGGATGTTCTGGTGGCGATCCAACTGTGACTTTTCTGCAAAGCTCTTTCTGCATTCAGGGCAAGGATATGGCTTCTCCCTGGTGTGGGTCTTCCAGTGTTTGACCAAGTAGGACTTGTGCGTGAAACATCTTCCACAGATTTTGCAGGAGTTCTGGCTCTTGTCTGCATGCTTCCGCTGGTGTATGATGAGCAGTTGCTTCTCTGTGAAACTATCCCCACAGGCGGTGCATGAATATGGCTTCTCTCCTGTATGTCGCCTTTGATGGTCCACTAGGCGTGACCTCAACAGAAAACATTTGCCGCATTCTGAGCAGGAGAAAGGCTTCTCCCCCGCGTGGACCCTCAGATGGAGGATAAGACGGGACTTGTGCAGGAAGCCCTTACCACAGAGAGAACATGTCAGCGGCCTGTTGCCTGTATGGATTGTCTGGTGGACAAGAAGAGTCGACCGAAGAGCGAAGCTTTTTCCACAATCGGGACAGGAAAATGGCTTCTCACCTGTGTGTGTTCTCTGATGACCAATCAAAATGGACTTCTTCTCAAAGGATTTCCCACAGTCAGGGCAGGAGAAGGGCTTATCCTTTGAGGAGATCTGCTGGTGCTGAATAAGTGTTGACTTCTGCCGGAAGCACTTTCCACAGTCTGAACAAGAATAGGGCTTCTCCCCTGAATGTAGAGCTTGGTGTCTGCTGAGAGAAGTCTTCTGGGTGAAATTTCTTCCACACTCGAGGCAAGAATACGGCTTCTTCCCCGAGTGAACCACTTGGTGTCTGTCCAGAGAGAGTTTAAGAGTGAATCGTTTCCCACACTCTGAGCATGAATAGGGCTTCACTCCTGAGTGGGATCTCTGGTGCCGGATGAGATGGTCCTTCTGTCTGTAACCTTTACCGCACTCGGAACAGGAATAAGGCTTCTCTCCTGCATGCCAGCGCTGGTGATGGACTAGCTGAGAATTTCGCTTGAAACTCTTCCCGCACTCGGAGCACAAGATAGGCTTCCTGTTTTTCCGATTCCCCTGAGAAAGGACAGAAAAAAATTATTGAAACACAGGAAAGCCATCGTCTTTCAACAAGGCTGCAAAGGCATGTGGAAAATCTTCTGATGCTTGGAAATGCTTATACTATTTTTCAAGTTTACCTCACTTGGGCTCATAAGCAATACTCAAATCTAATGCCTTGCTTTGACTAGGCTGTGAATGTCAATACAAATAGAGAAGAGTCCTATAAGCCAGGCCTCAAAATTTCAAGTCCTGAGCTACTAGCCAGGCCTTAAGAGTTACTCGCCACCTGTTGCCCCACCCAAACCCTACCTTGACCCGCCCCTTAAACACGCCCTTGTAAAGGATCTCATGAAATAACACTGTTGCATGTGATGGCACAGTGGCTGCATGTGATGGCACAGTGGCTGCGTGTGATGGGCACAGTGGCTGCGTGTGATGGGCACAGTGGCTGCGTGTGATGGGCACAGTGGCTGCGTGTGATGGGCACAGTGGCTGCGTGTGATGGGCACAGTGGCTGCATGTGACGGCACAGTGAGGCTGCAATTAATGTTTTTTTTTTTTTTTTTATGCAGACAAGGAAGGCAAGCTCAAAATAACAAAAAATGATGGTCACCTCAGTCCAGAACCCCTCCCCAATACAGAGTAATTTAAGTTGTTTCTTACTTTGTACACATACACAGTATAGTTCTTCTGTTGCAGACAGTCCACACACTCTGTACTGTAGGCAGGCGCAGGCTCAGGCAGGCTCCTCGTGTCTTGTCCTTTTTTTTTCTTGCAGTTGCAGACAGCTCGGCGCGAGTCCTCCCTCTCTGCCTCAGTGAGTCACCTCTCACCCCCGGCGTGACGTCACGCGGCGCACGCCGGGAATAATGCTTTAAATCCTCGATGGGGGGGGCGCGAGGAAGCTCACAGGAGGAAAGGGAGCCAGGACAGAGAAGCGCAGTCGGCACACAGTAAAGTCAAGTGCCAGTGTGCCACAGCCGCTGCCCGCGCTGTCTATCACTCAGTAAAAGTGAGTGACAGACAATCCAACTGGTCTGGTGGCCACGGCTGATTGCGCCCCCCTCCTGTTAAACTTGGTAGCGCCAGGGTCACTCGCCCCTCCCGCCCCTGCCTTGTACCGGCCCTGGACATACTACTAGCTAGCCTATGGGAGGAGGATAGGGGCGGTACCGGGCGGCACGCTGTCCAATCTGCTGCTAGCCTGTGAAGGGACAGCACAGCGCGGCAGCTTAGCTGAATTACTGTGAGTGTCTGAGCGGCACTCGCACAGTACATAAATCTCCTCGCGATTGGCGAGGAGGCGAGCACAAATTTTGAGCCCTGCTATAAGCCACACATCTCTACAAGACCCTGTATGTGAAAAGTGAAAACAGTCTCAGCCCGAGCTCCATCCAGGCCACCCGTCCAACATGTTTTACCCCATCCACGAGGCTTAGTCATGGGGATCATCATGACTAAACCCTGTGGGTGGGGTGAAGCACACTGGGGGGTGCCCTGGATGAAGCCCGGGCTGAGGTTGTTTTCACATACAGGGTCTTGTAATAATGTGCGGCTTTTAGGACTCTTCTCTCCTTGTATTGGTATCCATAGAGCTGGGATGAGCTCCGTCCTCACCTGCACTCCCAGCAGTTTACTATAAAAGAAACCCCATTGGAGCCTCGAGCAGCGCCTGTTTTTTGGCATTGGTACACATAAAAAAGCTTTGCACTGCATCTATATGTAGCTTTGCTTTGCAACATTTTACTCAACACAAGCCTCCATTTTGAAGAAAACTCATAAGCCAGTCTATTCAGTGGCCTATACCCTTCTATTTATTCCCCCATGCTCCATTCAATCACCGGTAGCAAAGACAGGAATCCCTCTGTACGTTCCAGTTCGTGACTAGGAGCTTACATTTGCTGAAGACCATCCACTGACTCCAAGTTTTTGCGCTGTGTTCCTAAGCAGCCAATCATCGAGCACATGGATATAAGAGACGTGAGTTACGTGATTCTTAATACACTCACCTAGGTTATCAGAGCAGCAAAGAATGAAAAGAAGAAATGTGCAACTGGTGGGGCCACCGTTAATTCGATTAAAAACCTGTTGCTTTGCTCTTCATGAATTAAACTAATTTAAGATACCTGCAGATGTTAGAGAAACTTTTCCCAACACCCTGACCTTCTTGGGTGGATAGAGCATTAGATAGGATCGAATTTTGGCAGGCAACAGAGGGATCGACAGAATGCTCCCGCTCCCCCACCAAAGGAGCATACATGCATATTTGCCCCATGGGAACACGTTTGTATAAAGCTCATTGGAACATTCACAATCTGACTTCCAAATCATGCACAGTCCAGTGGCCCAGTAAAAATGGTATGTAGACACCTTTAATCTAAATTAAATTAATACGTGGGGGAGTTGTATAATTAGTTGTGGATGAAGGTGGCGTCTGAAGGAATGAAAAGCCAGATCATAGATGTAGATATCGGGCCAGATTCCCATACATTTCCCTCTGGCGTAGCGTAAGCCATTTACACTACGCCGCCACAATTTAACTGAGCAAGTGCCGTATTCCCAAAGCACTTTCTCCGTAAGTTGCGGCGGCGTAGTGTAAATGGCTCTGCGTATCCCCGCGTAATTCAAAGGGGGCGGCTTGTATTTAAATTAAGCGCGCCCCCGCGTTGATCGAACTGCGCATGCGCCGGCCTCAAAAATAGCCCAGTGCGCATGCTCCAGCTCACTCCGGAAAAAATGAATGAAGCCGACGTGAGCGCCGTTTACGTATATCCCTATTCGCGAACGACTTAGTAAAAACAACGTAACCGACGGAAAAAGACGACGCTGACCCGACGCCACTTCGTAAACCTACCCCTCATATAGCAGGGGCAGGTTTACGCTTACGGAAACTACGTAAACGACGACGGGGCGGCATAAAAACGTTCGGGAATCGTCGGATTAGGCTCATTTGCATAGGCAAATGAGAAATCATCGTAAAGGCCACCTAGCGGCCAGCGATGTCATTACATCTACGATCCGACAGTGTAATTGTTTTACACCTGTCGGTTCTTCACTGTATCTATGCGTAAGTGATTCTAGGAATCACACCCATAGATACTCATGAAAAAAAACAGAGATACGACGGTGTTTCCTACGAAACGCCAGCGTATCTCTTTTGAGAATCTGGCCCACAAACTCTACATTACAAGTTATCAATCAATGGGCCATGGCACACTACCAGGTTGGTAGTCCTGTGGTTTCAGCAAGCTGCAGATCCTGTGACCTCCTACAGTGCCACCCAACCCCCCATATTGGCCCCTGTACCCCTTAACCACTCATTGTTCCCCCTGACCCCCTAAGAGCCCTCAGTCCTTGCCAACCTCCAAAAGTGCCTCCTAGCTTACTGCAGAGCCCAAAGTGCCCCAAACATTGTCCTGCAGATCCCATAACCTTCCACAGTGCCATCTAACCTCCCATAGTGGCCTTGGTACCTCTTAACATCTCACTGTGACCCTAAGAGCCATCAGTCCCTGCCAACCTCCCACAGTGCCCCTAAGCTTATTGCATAGCCTTTAGCCTGCCACAGTGTCCTACAGTCCCCTCATCTCCCACATTACCCTTGAAAAACTCAGCCTCCTGGAGAGACCCCCAACCTACTCCAGAGACCCCCTCCTCTACATGGCCACTAAGTCTGCTGAAGAGTCCCCTAACTCCTTCCAGTACCTTCACCCCCAATGTGACACCCATTCAAAGCCTTACAGAATTTCAGAACATGTTTTATATTTGCATACTTTATCAATTGAGTATAAACTTTTTCTTTTACTGTTGGGGCATGGAAGGTTTTGGAAGAATCTTTCAGGCCCTGGTCTCTATATGCTTAAAAAGCACGGATCTAAATGATGTAAATCAGTGTGACCCCTCTAGTATTGGGCAGCCAATAATGCACACAAGAACACAAGCGGGAACTATGGCAGAGAAACATACCGGCTGTTTGTTTGGGGGAGCGGGGTTCTCTCTGATGGAATCTGCTGTTATATCATTATCTTCTGTTTCGCCTTCTAGAGATGTAATGGATCTGTTCTCTGTTATGATCCTTCTGTATTGGCCATCTGGAGAAAATAAGGCATGGAGAGGAACCGAAACGGTTAATCTGTATGCATCATTCATTAGTAAAGTTGACCTGAAAGCAGAGCTTCACCCTCCCCCCCCCCCCCCACCACATATGGCACTTTTTTGGGGGAAGTGTGTACCTGGATTTGACAGGTACCCACTCCCACTTCTGACTCAAATTGCCACGGTAAACTCGGTCAGACCACCCCACCATTCCTATGCCATCTTCTGGGACATATCACAAGGCGCAGCGTGACTTGTGCAGTAGGAACCTTCACTTCCTGTTTTCCTTACTAGTAGGGGTGCAACGGATCGTCACCGATCCGAACGGGTCACCCTGTTCAGATCGGCACACCACGCGATCCGCGGAGCGCTCCGGAGCCTCGGCCGTAGGAAAGTCGCCGGCTTCGGCCTAGCTGCGGAGCGGTGGCCATCTTGCTTCACTCCCGTGTGCTTCCCAGAGCCCAGCGTGACACGCCTCACCGCCTCAGCTCGCTTACTACAGACCTGGGACTGCAGACATGTGGAGACAGCATCTGTGAGCTCTGCACCTGCAGGTAGGAGAGACACCATCACCCGGGGAGCATGGCTGTCTGTACACCAAAGGAGGGGGTGACACCAGAGTGGAGGGGGGGTGACACAGGAGTAATGATAGTGATTAGGGGGCAAGTGGACATCTTTTACTACACCCAACAGAGTTTTAGATTCAGTTATTTTCATCACAAAACGGAGCTTATACGCTTAAATACAGTATTTGTAAATCCGACGAACTGTTTAAATGTTAAATTTAATGTGAAAATCAGAGGTGTTCTGTCACATTAGCAATAAACAATCCGTCGGATTTCCAAACACTGTATTTAAGCACATAAGCTCAGTTTTGTGTTGGGAATAACTGTGAAATCTAAAGCTCTGGTGGGTGTAACAAGATTTGTCTTTTTTTTTGCTGATATGAAAATGATCCGATCCGTGACTCCTGATCCGAGGATCGATCTGATCTGTGTGTTTTTTGATCCGTTGCACCCCTACTTACTAGAGATGCCGGTGCCAGCACCAAAAGAAGAATCGGCTTGGGTGAGGACAACGCTGGGTCCCTGGACAGGGGGGTGTCCTTATATTAAAAGTCAGCAGCCATTTTTTTAAAGCATGGAGGTCCTTTTAAATAAAGCTTTAGGTCCCCACTCAGGTCTCTGTAGTTCTATCTGGTTGGTTCAGCTGTGGGTGAAGACTTGATAAGCATTCCTCTTAACTCAATGCCAACTATGAAAAAACCTGATCGCAGTACACAATGCAAAGCTGTCTGTTGTGTAAATATTAGCAGCCTCAGCCAGCTTTGTCTGAACCATGCCCCACGCATTTTTCCGCACCCCAGTGGGACGAAACATGTAGGGAGTGTGGCTCAGACCGAGCTGGCTGGGGCGTCAATCATTCATACAACAGATGAATTTGCTTGGTATGAAGCAATCAGGGATTTTTTTTATTTTTTATTCATCAGCAAAGCTTGAAGCTCCTGTCTCCCCCACTGGGCACATATTGTCTACCTATTACTGTCTACTGACGGGGGGGGGGGGGGGGAGAGAAGAAGAGATTGTTGTAGTGACTCAACAAGGAGAATCTGGGGCTCTTCTCTGGATTTAGTGTTTATTACCCTTTCTGATCGCTGGAGGGATTTCCTCTTCCTTACCCGGCTCCTCACCTCTCACATACGGCTCCTCTGCTTCATTCTTCACTTCAATCTTAATAATCACATTTTCGACCTACATCACACACAAACGCTTAAGATTAATCATTTTAAGGCCAGGTCTATTCTGACACTTCTCACATACATGGAAAAAGCAGCATTTTTTTGCTAGAAAATTCCTTAGAATCCTTAAACATTATGGGCCAGATTCAGATAGTATTTACGTTGGCGTATCAATAGATACGCCGCGTAAATACTAAGAATAGCCAGCATATAATTTTTTGCTATTCAGAAAATAATATACGCCGGAATTCTGCTAATATACGAGCGGCGTAATTCTGTTACACCGTCGTATATTAGTTGCAGTTTTACGCTGGCTGCTAGGTGGTGCTTCCGACGTTTTACGCGTCGAATATGTAAATTAGGGATTTACGGCGATTCCCGAACGTGCTTGCAGCCGGCCGTCGTCGTTTGCGTAAGCATTATTGCGGCGTAAGGTTACCCCTGCTATAGGAGGTGTAGCCAATGTTAAGTATGGACGGTCGGGACAGCGTCGAATTGTACGTCGCTTATGTAGTTTGCGTAAATCGTTCGGGAATGGGGCTCGACGTAAATTACGTTCACGTCGTTTACATTGATAAATAGAGACGTGATTTGACGCATGCGCACTGGGATTCATCCACGGACGGCGCATGCGCCGTTCAGAAAGAACGTCATGAGCGTGGGGTCATGATTCATTTACATGAATCACGCCCCCATCCTCAACATTTGAATTGCGCGGCCTTACGCCGGGCACTTTATGCTATGCCACCGCAACTTATGGAGCAAGTGCTTTCTGAATAAGGCACTTGCCCATAATATTTGCGGAGGCGTAACGTAAAGAGGAAACGCTATGCCACCGGAAAGATACACATTTGTATCTGAATCCGGCCCTATATATATATTTTTTTTTAAGCAGAAGCCCTACAGTATAAAATGGTGGGTGTTGCATTTGTTTTTTTTTACATTGCGCAGCGTTTTTTCAAACACAATATCATACCCATTGTTTTGGTAAACTATAGAAGATGATGTTATGCCAAGTAAATAGAAATCAGGTCAGATTTCCAATCTTGGATAGATGGGGGTAAAAGGAACAGCATAAGCTTCTATAAAATCTGATGGTGGACCCACCTGATCCTCCTGAGGGATCTCCTGATACTCCTGTGTGGAGTCCCGAGAGTACAGATCCATACTGGATTCATCTGTAGGAAACACATAATCACCAAAATGTATTGACACCACTTCCTCGATTCTGATCTGTAAAACTGCACTCACGTTTGAAAGTCAAGAGAAGATTTAATACACAGCAAACTAATAAAGTGGACCTGTCATCAGATATATTTGGTCACGTTAAGTTTGCAATGCTAAGTAATGTGTTATGTATTATGTATTTATTACCTCTCACAGGACTCCCTTGACAATACCTTGACCTGCTTTTTTTCCTCCAGAAGCACAGAGACATCCTTCTTTAGGTATCATTCAGCATCACCATGGATGGAGATAGAGGCTCAGAAAGTTTTATTGCAGAGGGATTAAGAGAGGGAGGGTTGGGGTCCCAGATACCTTAGCAGATCACATACATACTTCTCCAGATCCAGATCAATGTCCAGCTTCAGTGTCAGAACCCTCAAGCTAATCGGGCAACACTGTAAGGATGTTCCCCAATTTTAGTGTATTCTCTAAGTGAGTCATCAGGCCATTCTGAGAAAGCAGCCTTCTTCCTTGCCCTTTCCAGCAAGGGGCCTCCCATGGGTCTCCTCCTTGGCTTCCTCCAGACAAGGCAGGCATCCTCAGGACCACTTCAGCACACAATAGGCCCCTAAACAGCCTATTGGGCCTAAGAGCAGTGCTCCATCCAGCAGCACCTCCCTAGGCCCAGGGGAAGAGAGCGAACACATGGCCTTTCCCAACTTTTTATATCCTCTCCCAGCACGCACCAGTGACCTAAACCTCTCACTGGATTGGCGGAAGAAAATATAAATATTCATGACTTAATTTTGTTATTAAAGGTTTGTTTTTTATAAACATGTTATACCTACCTGCTCTGTGCAATGGTCTTGCACAGAGCAGCCCCGATCCTCTCCTTCCCGGATTCCCTGCTGGTCCTCCTGGCTCCTCCCCCTCAACCAGTGCCCCCAATAGCAAGCCACTTGCTATTTGGGAACTGGTGTGTGCTCCCTCCCGAGCCCCGCTCTGTGTCCATAAGACACGTAGAGCCGTGGCTCGGCCCTGCCCCCCCACTCTCCAATGTGGAAAGAGATATCAGAGACAGCTGAGGCTCTTGTGCATATTACTGGATTGAGGGGAGGCTCGGTTGAGTATGAGGGGGACTGCTGCACACAGAAGTTTTTTTACCTTAAAGTAAAAAACTCTTCAGCCACTTTAAGCGAAAATTGACACAGTAACCCCTGTTTAAGACAATGGGACTACATTGTGCCATGTCAGACTGTATTTGGATCTGCGGTGTAATTCAAAGACACCAAGGGGTTGATTTACTAAAACTGAAGACTGCAAATTCTGGTGAAGCTCTGCATAGAAACCAATCAGCTTCCAGGTTTTATTATCAAATCTTAATAGAACAAACTGAAGTTAGACTGTGATTGGCTACCATGCACAGCTGTACCAGATTTTGCACTCTCCAGTTTTAGTAAATAACCCCCCCAGGTGTCTTTTTAGGCTCAGCTGAGGCTGGCGGTGAAGCCTCTGAAAAGGACTGCATAACCGTTTTAACATGCAACAAGGAACTTTGAAAACTAAGTAATTTTAGGAGACTGGGTCATCGAATAACGGCAGGACGAATGTTTAGAACCAAAAAGCTGATGAAAAGTCTCCTTGGAACAAGGAGAATCCGGGACTCTTCTCTGGATTTAATATTTATTCCTTACCTGTGCTGATCTCTGGAGGAACTTCTTTCTCATCCTCACTTGACTTGTCCTCCTCCTCCTCGTCATCTGTTGGTTCAAGTTTGATGACAACCAGGTCTTTGAACTAGAAGAGACACAAAGCAGTTTGGGGAAGGCCAACCTATGAGATTCTGTCCATGGCCAAGTGACAACAAGAATGTGATCATTCTTCTATATACAACCAACACTCGGGGCAACCCATCCTGGCTGGGTTTCCAAAGACCTCCTTACCTGATCCTCCTGAGGGATCTCCTGATGTTCCTGATGTTCCTGTGTGGAGTCCTGGGAATACAGAGGACGGGGACATCTCTCTGGGGGATTTCTGTTACTGAATTCATCTGTAGGAAACACACACTGACTGAATACATTGGGAGAATTCAGTAAACATTTACAACACTTCTGATGGTATGGTCCCTTTAAAATGGCGTGCCCCTTATTAAGGAAAGCCTTGCGATAGTCTCTCCTGCCCCTCCAATATCCTTTTTATGCAACTGCAAAAAAAATTTTGTTAAAGAAAAGTAAATCCCTAGGGCATCTCTTTACATACGCAAGATCTTGCAAACTGCCTCCTGGTATGTCTACGTCACGCATCCCAGGAGGATGCTTCAGAGATCTTGTGAATGTGCAGAGACACTGTGGGGTTTGTGGATGTTCATTGTCAGGGCCACAAGGCGTGTCCGCACATGTACGTGCACAGAAGCACCACAGGGCTCTGTCAGGTCCCCCCTGTGGTTTGTCTGCCCATGCACCAGATCTCAATTCAAGGTGGCAGCACTGGAGAAGAGCCGTGAACTTTGGCAGTGCTGGACTCCATAGACAAATAATTAAGAATATAATTTTTTTTGTATAAGGTATAAGGGTTTGTTCACACTTGCGGCTAGTCATGTGGCATTGCCAAAGTTCATGGTTCTTCAGTGCCGCCATCTTGAATTGAGATCTGGCACTGACGTGACATGCTGTTTAATTTTTGCAAGCGCTGGTTGGGTGGGTGGTGTAAAACTGCAGCTCCACCTCCTGGTTTACAGCCCACCTGAACCAGGGCATGCAAAATTGAAACAGCAGGTAATGTCTGTTCCAGATCTTAATTCAAGATGGCGGCACTGGAGAAGAGCAGTGCATTTTAGACTCTATAGACCAGGGATCCTCAAACTACGGCCCTCCAGCTGTTGTGGAACTACACATCCCATGAGGCATTGCAAAACTCTGACATTCACAGACATGACTAAGCATGATGGGAATTGTAGTTCCTGAACAGCTGGAGGGCCGTAGTTTGAGGACCCCTGCTATAGACCAATAATTAGGAAATTAAAGGGTAAGTTCACCTTTACAGAAACATCTGTAAGGTGAACTTACATAGGAACCCCCCCAGTCCCACTGACCTGGATCGCATTGATCTTCCATTCTGAGCCCTGGTATAGCCGCATCGGGGGTCCAGTGCTTAGAAATCCCTGCAACTGGATTTACAAAATGTACCCTGTCAGTAGGGACGTTTCTGAGCATTCTAATTGGTCGGCGCCGTCACACAGGCAGTGCAAACCAATCAGAAGCTGCGTAGCCCATCCTGTCAGCTGGGAAGAAGACACGTGAATGCTGAAGGGATTTCTAGGCCCCAGACCCCTGACGTTGCTCGGGTGCCAGTGGCCGATGGGATCCTAACAACCAATGATATATTCCTGGCTCCATTCAACTGACAGCTAGGAGATTACCCCATGATAACAAAGGGGTGGGGGACGCTGCTAATCTCATTACCGATTATGGTAATATTTGAACAAGAACAGGCATTTCCTAGGTTGCTAGGATGCATCACTGGTTGCTATGATGCTGTCAGCTGCACACTTGACAATGCTTTAGCAATCAATGGCGCTGTGTGGCCGGCAGAGGATGAACCAGCAATGAGGATGAAGTGTCCAGCATGGACCAGAAATGAACGTCTCCTCTTACCCGTTGATGTGAGGGGTCGCCGGATCTCCATCTTTTTTGTCCTCATTGGCGATCACTGTCCCCTGAGAGCCTGTAATAGGAAACAAACATGAGTTGTGTATAATGGTGGACGGTGCAATGCCTACCTTAGTAGAGGGGGTCTATTATCTACTTTGTCAATTTAGTTTTTGGCTGGGCTGTCGTTAGCTCGTACTGATTGTATAGTTTTTCACCTGGTTTTACCCTAAGCTTAAATGCAGTACTAAGAGCAGTTTTCCTGCCGTCCATTGCCTGGGGGCTGCATGCAGGCAGAAAAGATCGGCTTTGGATGCGGGGTGCTCATTCAGTGACACAAAACTATCACTGAAGCTCTGGACCAGCACCTGGGTTGGTCTCATTTGCACACAGCCTGTTTATGTAGGAGCAGCGTTGCAAGCCTCAAGAACCAGGGTTGCATGATTTAGGTTTGTGTTGACACCTGACAGGTCCTCTTTAAAAAGGAAGGTTCCAAGATAATACTGAGAGATTGTGGTGTGTATGTGTAGCCTTTTCCTGGTTGACCTCCCTGTCCAGTTCACAGAGTGCTGGGAGGACCCTCTTCTCTCATAACAAGACGACATTATTACCTCCTCCTCACTGGGTACACACTCGCCACACCTCATTCAAGAGGATTTGTGAGCTAAAATTCCCCCTCCTTTTTTCCACTTTCGGTCTACGACAAAATGGCCGCCAACTTCCTGCACTAAAGACGCTTCCTTTTCTCACACGGCCGTCCTCTAGTGGCGGCTCTGGAATAAACGGCTCCCAGTCATGGTCATGTCGCTTAACTTCACTATGGCAACCAGAAATCAAATAAGCGGAACTCACACAGGGTGGAAGTGAGAGAAGTGTTTCCGGTGTGAGGAGATATTTAAAGGGGAAGTGTATGGAGGAGAAAAAATTGCTGCTGCTGAACTCTTCTTCTTTACTACTTTAGGACCAGAAGATTTGCCCCCTTAATGACCAGGCCATTTTTTGCGATACGGCACTGCGTCGCTTTAACCGACAATAGCGCAGTCGTGCGATGCTGTACCCAAACAAAATTAACGTCCTTTTTTCCCCACAAATAGATCTTTCTTTTGGTGGTATTTGATCACCCCTGCGGTTTTTATTTTTAGGTGCTATAAACAAAAAAATCTATGTGGAAAAGAAAAAACTATGGGCCAGATTCAGAGAGCCATTACGCCTGTCTAACTGGTGTTAGACTGGAGTAATTTCAAATTACGCGCGTTTTCTAGCTAGTCGAAAACCTCAAACCATGAATAGACGGCTGCGGGCTTCAATTCGACTGGATTAAGTGTTTGTACGCCTTCGGATCTACGCTGCAATAAAATTGCGGCCACTGGGTGGACTTCCCGTCATTTTCCGCGTTGGGGTATGCAAATGAGCTTTTGCCGACGATCCCCGAAATTACGATCTTCAATCGCAATCTCTTACGGCACCTTTAGTCATCTTTTATTTGCGTAACACTATACCAGCTTTTTTCTGCTCTAATATTAGACAGCCCATGTTAAGTATGGCCGTCGTTCCCACGTCGAATTTCTACATTTTCCGACGTCTTTTATTATTTTTAACGTAAGTCGTCCGGGAATAGGAATGTTCGTAAACGCCGCTACTCAAACAACGAATGACGTAACGACGTGATTTCGCGCAATGCACGGCGGGAAATTTCTGAACGGAGCATGCGCAGTTCGATCGCCGCGGGGACGCGCTTAATTTAAATGCTTCACGCCCCCCAATCGCGTATTTCGATTACGCGGCGAGAAATAGACTACGCCGCCGTAGCGTACGGGCAAAAATCTACCAGGATTCGGTGTAGAGCCTGGTAAAATACGGCAGCGTAGAGTATTTCGATTACGCAGCGGAATATTAAGTGTATGTGAATCTACCCCAATATTTTTTACTTTTTTGCTAAAATAAATATCCAAAAATAAAAAAAAATCTTCAGCAGTTTAGGCCAATATTTATTCTTCTACATATTTTTGGTAAAAAAAAAAAAATTAAAAATAAATCACAAAAAGAGTATATTGATTGGTTTGCGCAAGAGTTATAGCGTCTACCAAATAAGGGATAGTTTTATGGCATTTTTATTATACATTTTTTTTCTAGTACTGGCCGTGATCACTAAATTTTAGCAGGACTCTGACATTGCGGCAGACAGATTGGACACTTTTTTGGGACCATTCACATTTATACAGCTATCGGTGGTATAAAAATGCACTGATTACTGTATAAATGACATTGGCAGGAAAGGGGTTAACGTGGTAAAATGTGTTCCCTATAGCAGTGTTTCTCAACTTCAGTCCTCAAGGCGCCCCAAGTCATGTTTTTAGGCTTTCCATCAACAGGCGATTTGATTTGTTTGACTGCCTTAGTCAAACCATTTCATCTGAGGGAAATCCTGAAAACATGACCTGTTGGGGGGCCTTGAGGACTGAAGTTGAGAAACACTGCTATAGGGAACACATTTTACCACGTTAACCCCTTTCCTGCCAGTGGCATTTATACAGTAATCAGTGCATTTTTATACCACTGATCACTGCCCTAGAGAGGTGTTTCTAACTGTGGGGGGATGGGACTGACTGGGAGTAGAGAGATTGCCATTCCTGATGACTAGGAACAGACGATCACTCTGTACTTCCCGGTCAGAACGGGCATCCGTTTGTTTACATTGACAGATCCCCATTCTGGCTCTCTGTGGAGCAATCTCAGCCACGCACATCAGCTAAAAACGGACCGACATAAGCGAGAATGACCCAATGACTTGGCTGGTCGGCAAGTGGTTAAAATGCCAGTTTTCTTGCTGCCATACTGATCCTTAATACCAGTGGTTCACAACCTCAGTCCTCAAGTACCCCCAACAGGCCGTGTTTTCAGGTTTTCCTTTACTTTGCACAGCCTCTTTAAATCAATATCAATGACATGGTATTGATAAGAGATATTTTATCTAAAAGAAGTTCCCCAATCGTGGCCCGTTGGGGGTACTTGAGGACAGGTTGAGAACCACAGCTCTATACTCTGAGCCACTAAACAAGAACAAATACTAGCTTCCTATTTAAGCTTTCTCCATCTGGAATTCTGGTGCACGTAAGATGGACATGACAGCCAAGGAATTTCCATTTTCAGAAGGAGAGCATAACAATGGCTCCCTCTGTATAGTTTATCGTAAATCGGGTTGTATTGTTGCTCGCTTTATCCCATAAGCTCCAGGGCGACTTTCCTGGGGTCGGTTGGGTCACTTCCCTGGTGCCCATAGGAGATGCAGCCAGGTAAATGACATAGATTGCCCTAGGATTAGAGGAGTGCCCATTCCTCCACACCTGCATATCTGTAAACCTGAAGAAGTCTTTTCATAAGGTTCTAGCTGCCTGGCTGTCATTCATATCCTCGGGCTTCAAAGCTTTCCTAGTCAATGACCCAAAAACAGAAGAAATTGGAACTCCTGGCCTACTCACTTTGGCTACCATTTGACACAGAGGGGGAGATTTACTAAAACTGGTGCAGCTTTGCACTAGTAACCAATCAGCTTCCAGGTTTTATTGTCAAGGGTTAATTGTACAAGCCAACGTTAGAAGCCAATTGGTTACTATGCACATCTGCACCAGATTCTGTGCCTCAGTTTTAGTACACCCTCCCCCCCCCCCCCACTCATGTCAACAAAAGTCAATGTCTTTAAGCAAGCAACTGAGGCCCGTAAGGAGCCAAGCCAACTAAATTACACCCGGGTCTCGGCAGCAGCCAAAGATATGGAATGATATGGTATGATATGGAATGATGTCATCCACATGCCAATCTGGTGCTTCATCTCTCTGCCCCATGGACCTCTGGGATATATGGAACATCTGGAAGGTGGCATGTACTGGAAAGGGCACACGTGTAGCTGGGTGCTTATGTTTTTATTTTGTGAACAGATGTAGCACCAAAATACTGTACAAAGAACATAGGCCTATCCTCTTAGGCCCCGCCCCTGAGGAGAGCACAATTTGATTTTTCTACCCGCTGGGATACAGCGGGTACTGGAAGGAGTAAAAGTGTAGCCGGGTGCATATCACGTTTTTATTTTACGAATAAATGAACCACCAAAATAATGTACGTTGAGGTAAATAAGCCAATTCTCTTAGGCCCCGCCCCCCAGGAGAGCACAGTTTGACCTGGGAGACAGCAGATACTTGAAGGGAGGAGCACAAGTAGTCAGATGCATTTTTTTTTATGAATAGATTTAACACCAAAATGCTGTATAGAAAAGTACATAGGCCAATCCTCTTTGGCCCTGCCCCTGAGGAGAGCTAAGTTTGATTTTTTTCCTACCCTGTGAGAGACAGCAGGCACTGGAAAGGGTACAAGTGTAGCTGAGTGATTATTACATTTTTATTTTATGAATATATGTAGCACCAAAATACTGTATAGGTAAAAGTACACAGGCCAATCCCCTCAGTCCCCACCCCTGAGGAAAGCAGTCTGCTATTTCCACCACTGTACATTTTTGGCCAAGTTACCTTTTAAGTTCTGGAAAGCAGCAATAACACGGTCTTGTAAAATGGTCCCCAGCACCTTACAGCTGGTAGGAAAGTAGAGTAAAAGTTCCTCTGGTTCAGAGACTAATATGACCTATGTACCACATAGCACTGCGGTATATGTCAAAGCTATATAAAGGTTTAATATCAATTATAATAATAGTGTGTGTCTAGAGATCCCCTGGGTGTAGAGACTGATGTAATTGTCTAAGTGTTCTCTGTACAACACTGCAGAATATGTCACATAAATAACCAATAATACTATATGTAACTATGATAAGGACTGTAGTCACAGAACAGCAACTGATATGAATATTTCGAAAAACGTTGTAAAAACTGGAATATGACCTAACTTTCTAATTTAAAATTGACAGTATAAAATGTAGAGAAGATTATAAACTCTTTAGGGGCGGCTCAGATGAAAATAGTCCAATGTGTGTGACTGTAGTGGAGACATTATAATGTGAGCTCCTCAGGGGTGGGGCGTGATATGAACTAGTTTACTTGTTTTAACACTTTCATATGATACAAAAGTGGAACTTCCGCTTAATTCACTCCTCGCCTCCTTATATGCCACATTTGGCATGTCATTTTTTTTGGGGGGGGGGGGGGGGGGTGTGGGGGGCTTTGAGGGGCTGCTAAGGCGAATAGTCAAGTCATATCGCCTTTTGGCAGCCCCTCCCTGTAGGCGATTGCCTGGGACACGCGACAGGTGATTGCCTGTCCAATCAGATGGCGCAGCGCCACTCGCGCATGCGTAGTGGGTTCCCTGGCTTTAAACCTGAAAGCTGTCACGGCCGGGTGCCCACACTTGGAATGAAGACGCCGGCCGGAGAGGGGGGGAGCCCCGGCCTGTGCGTCACTGGAACGTGGAGCAGGTGAGTGTATGTTTATTAAAAGCCAGCAGCTACACTTTTTGTAGCTGCTGACTTTTAATAGACATTAAAAATGACTGGAACTCCCCTTTAAAATGACGTTGCCCACACGCGGTCATTTAAAAAAATGCTCTAGCAAAGCGTGTTGACGTACAACACATACGACGGCACTATAAAGGGGACGTTCCATTCGGATGACGTCACCCTTTAGCTGATTTCGTGTTAGTAAAAGACGATTCGCGCTTTTCTGTCTGTTACAGCGTGATGAATGTGCTTACTCCATTACAAACGGTAGTTTTACCAGAACGATCGTTCCCATCTCATAACTTGCTTCTGAGCATGCGCAGGTTTTTAACATCGTTTTAGCCCACACACAATCAAAACAACATAGTTTAAAACGTTGTTAAAAAATGCAGCATGTTCAAATTTTTTTTTTTTTGTCGTTTTTCAGAACTCGAAAAAATTATGTGAAGCCCACACACGATCATTTTAAATGACATTGTTTAAAAACGTTGTTTTTTACGTGCCGAAAAAATGATCGTGTGTACGCGGCATTAGAAGTGTAATGCAGTCTAGCACTTTAACAGGAAAATGCATAACTGAGCACTCCTTAAAGTTGGGTCAGCTCAATGCTGAACAAAAATCTTCAGCTAGTAAATTTGATAACCTGTCCCAAATATTACAATAAAAGATCAAAGAAATCACAATAAATAAACTTTATTTCAGGGACCCCCACCCATTCGATTAATTCCCTATAAACATATTCCCATTAGTGCTGTGGCTAGAAGTTACCTCCTTGTGACTATTCTTGTGTGCCACAAGCTGGGCCTTCTGCGCAAACCATTTCCCACACCAAGAACATGAGTAGGCCAGTCCGCCAGTGTGAACTCGCTCGTGCCTCACTAGGTTTGACCTGTGGGTAAAGCATTTTCCACACATGGAGCAGGAAAATGGTTGGTCCCCAGTGTGGATCCTCTCGTGAGTGACCAAGTTGGATTTCTGGGCAAAGCCTTTCCCACAGACGGAACAGGAGAATGGCTTTTCTTCGCAGTGAATGAGCTTGTGTGCGATGAAATGGGACCTCTTGGTGAAGGTCTTCCCGCATTCGGGGCAGGAGTAGGGCTTCTCCTCTGAATGAGTCCTCTGGTGCATGACGAAATGGGAGTTCCTGGCAAAGCTTTTGCCGCAGTCCATACAGGTGTAGGGCTTGTCGGTGGTGTGCACCCTTTCGTGGAGGTCCAGAAAGGACTTTTGTATAAAGCCTTTCCCACAGATGGAGCACGAGAATGGGAAGTCGCCTGTGTGGATGACTTCGTGTTTCACAAGGTTGGACTTGTCAGTAAAGCTTTTGCCACACAAGGAGCAGGAGTAGGGCTTCTCACCTGTATGAATTCTTTGATGGGTTACGAGATGGGACTTCTTCGTAAAGGCTTTTCCACATTGAGAACATGAATATGGCTTTTCCCCTGTGTGAATTCGTTCATGGACGAGTAAATGTGAATGCTTTGTAAATTGCCTTCCACAGTCCGAACACGACAGCAGGCTTTCACCTCCACGGGCAGCGAGGTGTGGATGAAGGACGACGCGTTGGGTAAAACAATTGGCATATTCAATAGGGATGAACGCCTCGCCTCGTCTATGACCTGTGTAATGGTCAACTGGGTGTGCTTGATGGGAAAACAATGGTCTGTGTATGGGAGAACCAGATAATAGATGTGCTCCGTGAAGTCCTGCATGGTTTGGGGTGATAGGGATTTCTCTCGCAGACTCTTTTGTAACATCATCTTCCTCAAGTCCATCATTTGGAGCATTAGGGTGACGGGGCCCCAGTTCACACTTCTTGTATTGTCCGTCTGGAGGAGATAAAATACCAGAAATAGATATGGTGATTGCTGGGCCAGTTCTTCAAATTGGAGGCATATGGTAGAATCTGGGACTCATTCCTCACCTATGCTGATCTCTGGAGGAAGTTCCTCCTCCTCGTTACCCCACTCATCACATCTTTCATCTGTGTCATCTTCATCTAAGGCCTCAACTTTAATAATAATCAGGTCGTCATTCTACAGAAAACAGAAAAGCACAAGTTAGAAACGTTTTAAATAAATGAGAGATAACAAGATCAGCCCAATCAATCACATTGGGACTGCTGCTTTATAGTTCTGCTTACCTGATCCTCCTGATGGTCCTGTGTGGAGTCCCGGGAATACAGAGGACGGGGACATCTCTCTGGGGGATTTCTGTTACTGGATCCATCTGTAGGGAACACACACTGACTGAATACATTGTTTCCATGTCTTTATATCAGAGGATGTGTGTATCTAGGGCAGTGGTTCTCAACCTGGGGTCGGGACCCCCTTGGGGGTCGAATGATGATTTGCCAGGGGTTCCAGAATCCTTGGCTTTTTCTGAAGCCCGCACTACTCTCCCAGTCTTCTTGCGGCCGCCATGCAGGGCTATTCCTGGAGCCCAGGGCCACCCACTCAGCCTCTTCGCAGCCGCCCATTCAGTTCATGGCATGGCTGGGGGGCAGAGACTAGAGGTCAGCTGACTGGTGAGGAATGAAAAGTGGGAGGGGCTGGAGGAGACCCTATCTCCTGATTTTGGCATAGGTGTCACTGCTGCGAGACACCACAGAGCTGGAGACACAGTGAAGCCAAAGGGCTCTTTCACACGTCCGTTCAGTTTTTTAGATCAGTTTTTTCCCCCTTCAGTTGATCCATTTTTTCATCTGTTTTTCGTCCGTTTTCTGTCCGTTTTCAATTGTTTCCGTTCCGTTTTCCGTCCGTTTTTCATCAGTTTTTTTCATCCGTTTTTTCATCCGTTTTTTTTTAGAACTTTTTTTTTTTTACATATTTTGATGAAAAACTGACGTTAGCGGATCGGATGGTAAACGGATCATCCGCTAACGTCCGTTTTTCGTCCGTTCCGTTTATTTGACAGAAGAAAAATAGGGTTTTCTTCCGTCCAAAAAAACGGAGCTTACCGCAGACGTTAACGGACGTTAGAGGATGCTCATCCGCTAACGGACGCTAACCCATAGGGAAGCATTGAGGTCCGTTAACGGACGTCCAAAAAACGGACGAACTGAACGGATGTGTGAAAGAGCCCAAAGACAGTGAGTAACACTGCCTGTGATTATAGGTGTGAATAAAAGTCCCCACTACAGTTCTCAGATCAGCAGATGACTTTGATCAAGAGCACCTAAGTTGGCTGATCAGAACTCCCCCCGCCAGCACTGCCACTCATCCCAACTCCCACCACCCCCAATAGAGAGAAAAAGAAGGAATAAAAATAGAGAATATATGGAAGGGAGAGGAATACAGGGGGAGGAACAAAAAAAGGGAGAGAGAGAATAAGAAAGAGAGAGAACAAGAAAGGAGGCTAGGGAGGGATGAAGGGGGAAAAAAACAAGAAATTAGGATAGAGAGATACAAAAGGGAAAGAAAGGAGAACAAAGATAAAGAGCGGTTCATCCTAAAATATAACACAAGGGGTTTTAATACTGTATGGGTGGAAAAGACTTGGCGAACGCTATATGTCCGTGGGTTAGGGGCGCAATTTACTTGTCTTACCTTGGGTGCTGACAACCCACGCTACAAAATTTTATTTTTGGGGGTCCCCACAACTTGGGAAAATTTATCAAGGGGCCACGGCACTAGAAAGATTAAGAACCACTGATCTAGGGGGATCCTCAATACTCTTCTCTCCTTTACAAGAAATGAAAGTCTCCTCTTACCCAGTGATGTGAGGGGCGGCCGGTTCTCCATCATGGCGTCCTTGTAGAGATCCTTGTGTCCTTCTATATACTCCCACTCCTCCATGGAGAAATAGACAGTGACATCCTGACACCTTATAGGAACCTGACACACACAATGATACAGTCACCATCTAGACACATCCCTTGTCTCTTACTGGATAATATCCCAGAATTCCCGGCACCGCTCACCTCTCCCGTCAGCAGTTCAATGATCTTCTGGGTGACTTCTAGAATCTTCTTGTCATTTCCTTCTGATGTTAGGGAGAAAGATGGAGGCTCCATAATGGGGCTCTTATTTCTATTCCACCATCCTGTGATATGGGGATGATATCTGGGTGTCACACATCCTCCCGGCTCCTTTAAAGGCCCATAAACCTAAAAAAAAAAAAAAAAAAAAAATATATTAACATTTTTAGTAAATACCAGACAGTAATATGACTGAAGGATTTTCAATGCTTTAAATAGAAAAAGAAAATTTGGACAGCCGCACTCCAAAAAACCTTGATGGTTGTCTTTATTTAAAAAAGGAAAAATGCACTACAAGTCACAGCACACTACACGGGAGTAAAACAGCCAACGTGTTTCGCACTATAAATTAGTGCTTAATCATAACCTTCAATGCTTTACACTGTCCCTCTTCTGAAGGATGAAATAACAACAGTGCCATTGTAACACTCCCACAATCCTCCTCACCTCTTCGGTCAGGTCTGTGTTATATTAATAGAGATAAGAGTGATGTCATGTGACCTCCCAGAATTCTCCTCACCTCCTCCGGTCAGGTTTGTATTTTATTAACCTTTTGCCGCCCACCACACGCAGATATACATCTGCAGCATGGCACGGGCAGGCAGAAGGCTGTACCTGTACGACCCCCTTTAAGAAGCAGTTGTTACGGGCACGCACCACGAGCGTGCCCACAGACTTGGTCACCACTTGCATACCCGCGATCATCTCACAGCGAGATAGAACGGGGAGATGTTAGTGTAAACACAACATCTCCCCGTTCTGCCTAGATGACACTGTCACTGATCGCGTTCCCTGTCATCGGGAACACGATCAGTGACGTGTCACAGCAAGCCACGCCCCCCTACAGTAGAGAATCACTCTTTAGGGAAAACTTAACCCCTACAGCGCCACCTAGTGGTTAGCCCCTTCACTGCCAGTGTCATTTTCACAGTAACCAGTGCATTTTTATAACACTGATCACTGTAAAAATGACAATGGTCCCAAAAATGTGTCCGATGTGTCCGCCATATTGTCGCAGTCATGATAAAAAAAAAACGCTGATCGCCGCCATTACTAGTAAAAAAATATATTAATAAAAATTCTATAAAAGGCCCCCCTATTTTGTAGACGATATAACTTTTGCGCAAACCAAATCAATAAACACTTATTGCAATTTTTTTTTACCAAAAATATGTAGAAAACTTATCGACCTAAACTGAGGAAAAAAAAAAACGTTTTTTTATGTCTTTTTCGAGGATATTTATTATAGCAAAAAAAAATAAAAATTATCGCTCTATTTTTGTTTAGAGCACTAAAAATAAAAACCGCAGAGGTGATCAAATACCACCAAAAGAAATCTCTATTTCTGGGGAAATCGCAAAAAGTGGCCAGGTCCTTTAGCTACAAAATTGTCTGGGGCTTAAGTGGTTAATAGAGATAAGAGTGATGTCATGTGACCTCCCAGAATCCTCCTCACCTCTCCGGTCAGCAGGTAGATGATCTCCAGTGTGAGGTTTAGTATCCTCTCAGTCATGTGACTGCGCTCCTTCTCCATTCTCCGTCATGAGATGTATTTTTAAGGCTTTCCCTTTATTTTGCTAGAGTTGTCGGCTCAGAACAGGGAATTCCTGGAGATCAAAAAGATCAACATATTCAGAAAAATTTGGTGTTCTCTGTAAAAAATAAATTAGAATGACTTCAAAACCAACTCCACCTGCAAATGCCTTTTGGGCTTTGAAACCAAAAGCTCATTATTTCTATTGATGAGATTTTAGTTCTGGTGAGTGGAATCGGGTTTGTACATCTCTGAAGGAAGGTGAAAGTTCCCTGCAATCATCTTCTTTTCAACCCCTCCCACTGCGCTATAGGTGACAACTCCTACCTCTTTATTAGTGTACGCTACATAGAAACGAACACATCGGGGATGGCGACACATCACTTGGGTTTATAATGACTGTGGGAGGAAATGGGAATTTTGGTGGGGAGATCTCGGTGGAAATTGGAATAATCCTATGCAGAGGTCCATTGGCCGACCAACATGAAGAACTGAACATCTTTTACATCGTGGTCTCCATCAGAGCCCCCCCCCCCCCCCCTTACATCGTGGTCTCCATCAGAGCCCCCCCCCCTTACATCGTGGTCTCCATCAGAGCCCCCCCCCTTACATCGTGGTCTCCATCAGAGCCCCCCCCCCTTACATCGTGGTCTCCATCAGAGCCCCCCCCCCCCCTTACATCGTGGTCTCCATCAGAGCCCCCCCCCCTTACATCGGGGTCTCCATCAGAGCCCCCCCCCCTTACATCGGGGTCTCCATCAGAGCCCCCCCCCCTACATCGGGGTCTCCATCAGAGCCCCCCCCCTTACATCGGGGTCTCCATCAGAGCCCCCCCCCCCCTTACATCGGGGTCTCCATCAGAGCCCCCCCCCCCTTACATCGGGGTCTCCATCAGAGCCCCCCCTTACATCGGGGTCTCCATCAGAGCCCCCCCTTACATCGGGGTCTCCATCAGAGCCCCCCCCCCTTACATCGGGGTCTCCATCAGAGCCCCCCCCCCTTACATCGGGGTCTCCATCAGAGCCCCCCCCCCTTACATCGGGGTCTCCATCAGAGCCCCCCCTTACATCGGGGTCTCCATCAGAGCCCCCCCCTTACATCAGGGTCTCCATCAGAGCCCCCCTTACATCAGGGTCTCCATCAGAGCCCCCCCTAACATCAGGGTCTCCATCAGAGCCCCCCCTAACATCAGGATGGCCATACGAGTCCACCACCCCTTCCATCAGAATCCCACTTTACATCAGTTTCCTCATAAGTGCCCCTCTCATATCAGGACTCTGATTATCAAAGTACTTTCTTACATAAGGATGCCCATCGGAGTGTGGCATAGTGGGTGGTCATTGGAAAGGAGACTGTATAGTAAATGGTCATTGTACAATCAGATTGCACAGTGTATGGTCATTATAAAGAAGATTGCACAGTCAGTTTATGAATTTTGGGTTTATAAACAGAGCACATTCCCCACAATGCCTCTCTCCCTTCTTTCTCTATAGCCATGACTCCTCGCTGCCCTTCAAAGTCCCCCCAATAACCCCAAAACTCACCAGCAGCCCCAAATCAGCTTCACCGGAAGTCCCTGTCCTTTTCCTCCCAGACACTTCCGGGTTCAGCCTCTGCACCACTTCTATGGAAGGCTGGACAAAACACAGAGAGCGCCGACCCGCGCCCCCTGGTGGTCACCGCCCGCACTTCTCTCCATCAGCTGCGGCGTCCATTTTGTCGTAGCGCGCGTTCTGCGGACATAGAAGTACAATTTCACACTTCCGGCGGTCTCTACTACATCTTCACATAACTCAATCCAACCAACAAAAGCGGTTGGACGTTAGTGGGAATGGAATTAATGTGAGACCAAGGGGAAGACTTGCCGCCATTTTGTCGTGGCCTAGAAATATTAAAGGCAATAAAAGTGACAAATTACTACCCAGCATCCCTTGCTCTGCCCAGTGTTTGTTTCTTGTGCTGTCACGTAGCAGTTCGGTTTTTAAGAGGGACCAGGTTCCAATGTATATATTATTCCTTCATTTGGGGTACAGTATGGGACCCAAATATTTTTTTTTTTGCCATCTGTTCGTTAATGAGCATGGTTTGCTGTTTGGGGAGATTTCCTTTCATTTCCTGTCCCAAAGCCATAACAGGATGTGAAAATAAATTTGTGACAGAAATCAGTTGCTGTCACCAGAACTAAGAGCATTGATTGGATGCCGATCGACTGCTGGTTTTCCAGTATGCTCGTTCAATAGGAGCCGGTCGTGAGATCTGTCGGACAAGGACCTGTTCACACGGGTTTAATGCAGGTGACTAGAGAGCTTGTGATAACAATTAATTCAGATGATGACAACAAATGTTATAAAATAAATGATATAAAAATAGGAATAAAATTAAAAGCACCCCCGTACACACTCCAATGTAATCATATTTTCTCTCTAATCACAGTGCCCCCTGCAGTCATTCCCCCCCCCCTTTTTCTCTAATCAGTGCCCCTTGCAGTCATGACTCATGCACCCCCCTTTTCTCTCTAATCCCAGTGCCTCTTGCAGCCATGCCCCCCCTTTCTCTCTAATCACAGTGCCCCTTGCAGTCATGCAGCCCCCCCCCCTTCTCTCTAATCACAGTGCCCCTTGCAGTCATGTACCCCCCTTCTCTCTAATCACAGTGCCCCTTGCAGTCATGCACCCCTTCCTCTCTAATCACAGTGCCCCTTGCAGTCATGCCCTCCCCTTCCTCTCTAATCACAGTGCCCCTTGCAGTCATGCACCCCCTTTCTCTCTAATCACAGTGCCCCTTGCAGTCATGCACCCCTTCCTCTCTAATCACAGTGCCCCTTGCAGTCATGCCCTCCCCTTCCTCTCTAATCACAGTGCCCCTTGCAGTCATGCCCCCCCCTTTCTCTCTAATCACAGTGCCCCTTGCAGTCATGCCCTCCCCTTCCTCTCTAATCACAGTGCCCCTTGCAGTCATGCAGCCCCCCCTTCTCTCTAATCACAGTGCCCCTTGCAGTCATGTACCCCCCCTTCTCTCTAATCACAGTGCCCCTTGCAGTCATGCACCCCTTCCTCTCTAATCACAGTGCCCCTTGCAGTCATGCCCTCCCCTTCCTCTCTAATCACAGTGCCCCTTGCAGTCAAGCCCTCCCCTTTCTCTCTAATCACAGTGCCCCTTGCAGTCATGCACCCCCTTTCTCTCTAATCACAGTGCCCCTTGCAGTCATGCCCTCCCCTTCCTCTCTAATCACAGTGCCCCTTGCAGTCATGCCATTCCTTTCTCTCTAATCACAGTGCCCCTTGCAGTCATGCACCCCCTTTCTCTCTAATCACAGTGCCCCTTGCAGTCATGCACCCCCTTTCTCTCTAATCACAGTGCCCCTTGCAGTCATGCCCTCCATTTCTCTCTAATCACAGTGCCCCTTGCAGTCATGCCCTCCCTTTCTCTCTAATCACAGTGCCCCTTGCAGTCATGCCCTTCTTTTCTCTCTAATCACAGTGCCCCTTGCAGAGGTTTTTCCCCCTTTCTCTCTAATCACAGTGCCCCTTGCAGAGGTTTTTCCCCCTTTCTCTCTAATCACAGTGCCCCTTGCAGGCATGCCCCCCCCCTTTTTACTCTCTGCCTACACAGTCCTACCTTTGGCAGGGCAGAGGCACAATTCAGACTGTGTATCCTCACGAGGGTCTCCCGTCCGCCAACAATGTCTTCCTATCAGCAGGGAAGAGGAGGGAGGAGCTGCAGATCATGATCATATTAAAAAGTGGGTGATTATCCACTTGTTACTATGAAAAGACTCCCGCTCTCTGTGCAAATCTACAGCTCCTCGTGCCCCCTGCTCTGCTGATGGGATGACATGGTTGGCAGAGCAGGAGAGCCAGAAGAGGAGACACAGGCATGGCTTCATAGCGGGAGGTGAACGGCGACCGCGGTCTGTTTTAGCCCTGTCTTTGCGGCCTGGTCATTAACAGGCCACGGGTTGGGGATCCCTGCATTAGCCAGCTCTGCGGCCCAGTGCCCCTGGCCCACCTGTCAAATGCCCAAAGTACCCTATGGCCAGTCCGGGCCTGACCTTGACCATCAGAGGGGGAGCGATAAGTCTAGGACTGTTTGCAGTTAACTCTAAACTGATAACCTGTAAAGGCTTTTAAAGCATCACCTACAGAAAATTTTGTGTACCCTAGTTCTTTGCCATTTCACGGGCGTCCTCGTGAAACGGCTTGGCGTTTTTGGTATCTATTTACTCCACACAATGTCCTCCTTTACATTTTATTTAAAAACTGGGTAGTATATTCTGTTTTTTTACACTTAAATTCATTTTAGATTATTTTTTCCTTAATATTTGCCTTTAATCAATGTGCAAGTATCGTGCAACATAAAAAAAAAAAAAGAAACATTTTACTCTCCATGGTCTCTGCTTTCTGAAAATATATGGAATTTTTCAGGAATTTGCAGATTTAACATAAAGTATGTTCGAAAAATATAAAAATTGACATGGTAGATAGGTGGTTTAGCTCATGGAAACCCTAAACTCTACAAATCCAGTGGAAGTGGAGAAGCTGGTTAATTTGACCCTCACAAGCATAGGTGTACACCTGAGAGGTACACATTTAAGAGAAATACGAGGGGCTTTGTGTGCTGACCTTATGGAAATCCTATGTACCTACCATGACTGCTGATCCAATGGCTTCACCACTAACTCAATGTAAAGATAAGGACCTTCAAGGTGGCCAAGAAAAAAGCATGTTCAGATGAAGGTCACCAATGGCACTCTACACATTTTTCTCAACTCAGGTCTCCGGTTGGGATTTGATGAACCAGAACTTGGATAACTTGTTAAAAAAAAAAAGGCCAAATTCTTCACAGCAAGACATTGCCACCATGGACAACGCTGGATTTGTGACATTTGTCCAACTACGCCAAATATCTTGCGCTGCCTCCTTTTGCAATTGAAAGCATGGAAGAGGTATGAAGATCTTTGACTCGATTCCACTAAAGCCCCGTACACACGGCCGAGGCTCTCGGAAGAAACCAGCGAGAACCTCGCTGGGATCCTCATTCTGCCGAGAACCTCGGCCGTGTGTACGGATTCGCCGAGCCTAGCCCGTCGGGAAACCCGTCGAGCAAATAGAGAGCAGGTTCTCTATTTGCTCAACGGCCCGTCGGGATGAATGGCTGGTCGCCTTTCCCGACGGGCTGGTCGCCCAATCTGACGGCCGGCCGAGAACCTCGACGGGCAGAACGATGTGTTCCGCCGTCGAGGTTCTCGGCCGTGTGTACGGGGCCTAACAAAGGTTCATGGGCTGTGCAAAAATGGCAGCAATGAGAACCAGCCTGGATAGCATAGACCAAGGGTGGGCAACTTTGGCGCTTCAGCTGTTGTAGAAGTCCCATCATGCCTCTGGGAGTCATCTTTGTACACACGGCAGAGAACCTCGACGGGCGGAACACATCGTTCTCGGCCGGCTGTCAGATTCGGCGACCAGCCCGTCGGGAAAGGCGACCAGCCATTCATCCCGACGGGCCGTCGAGCAAATAGAGAACCTGCTCTCTATTTGCTCGACGGGTTTCCCGACGGGCTGGGCTCGGCGAATCCGTACACACGGCCGAGGTTCTCGGCAGAATGAGGATCCCAGCGAGGTTCTCGCTGGTTTCTGCCGAGAACCTCGGCCGTGTGTACGGGGCTTGACTGTCACGTTTGCAATGCCTCATGGGACATTTAATTCCACAACAGCTGGAGGGCCTCAGTTGCCCACCAATGGTTGACGGTGTAACAACTTTTATTATATATAAGAATATGTTATTGAGTGAAGTTTGGGTTGCTTGTTGTTAACCAATCTGGCCACAATGACAGTTTCCAATTAACCAAGTCATCTCCTCGGGATCAGTGCACCCAAAGAATGGATTCTGCCATCTTCGTCTCAAAGCAGCTTATTACTAGGGTTGTCCCGATACCACTTTTTTAAAACCGAGTACAAGTACCGATACTTTTTTTCAAGTACTCGCTGATACCGATTACTGATACTTTTATTTAATGTCATGTGACAGTGGCACATGTGTCAGTATTTTTTACATTTTTTTTTTACAATGCTTTCTTTTTTTAAGTGGGTGCTGATAGTGTCAGTGTTTTTTTTAATTATTATTATTATTTTTTTAATGCATTATTTATTGCAATTTTTGTATCAGCCCTGTTGTGGGGGCTATGGTGAGATATCATGGGTCTTAACAGACCTCTAACATCTCCCCTTTGAGACGGAAAGGCACTAGGGACACATATTCCCCAGTCCCTGTCATGGACCTTGAGATACTAAAGTGTCTCTACTTGACATCTGTTACACAGAAGAGGGTGGCTAATAAATCATAATTCATGTATTGCAGAATATGAGACATTGCGGATAGTACATATTGCAGAAAGTCTTGGGATATTATCAGGTGTAAATATCTTCTGTCTGTCTAAAGATGTGGATTGGAACTGAATCAGCCTGGTTCCTAAAACCTCTCCTTAGGTATGCTAATGTACCACCACCAGCAAGCTCTCTATTCCTAAATTAGAGAACAAAAATTGGGGAGAGGGGGGGTACCTGAGGACCCTGGGACTATAAAGCGGTGCTGATAAAGTGTACCGAAACACTGATAAAATACAAAAGAAATTTTATTAAGTTTATACAAAGGTAAGTAAATAAAAACCATCCATTGTATTAGATGTCACATATGTCACAGGCTTCAGTAGTCTGGGCAAGGTTTCTTTGGTAGTTGTAGTTCAACCGACATGTTTCGCTCTGTGGAGCTTCTTCAAAGGTTTTTGGAACTAACTACACTGTGTTAAAACAAGGATATACAGATGGTTCAAAACAGAAGTACAACAGTTGTAGATAAAGAGAATGTATTCATTAAAACAAACAATTGGTACAAGAATCAGGGGAATAATAATTGGTTCAATATATTAAACAAAATCCACAATAAATTATGCTTGAGCAGGGGAGCAAGGGAGAAAAAGAGGGGGGGGGGTGGGAAAGGGGGGGGGGAGGAAGTGGAGAATGGGTGATGGGTTAGAATAGAGAATAAAGGTGGAAGAATAAAGGTGGAATGACTGGGGGGGGGGGGAAAGGGGGGGAAGAGGTTCAGGTTAAAGGGGCAAGGTATTGGCGGGATAGGTGGGGGCCCAAGTGTCTACCATCCCTCACGCATTGGCTTTGTAGTTCTTATATCTGGTTTGTGAGTATTGGTAAGCCCCCTGTACCCCCATCCCCAAACCCCTTCCCCCCCCCCCCCCCCTTTTCCCTCCTCCTCCTCCCCTCCCTCCCCTTCCCTTTCCCCCCCCCCTTTTGTTGTGTTTTGGTTTCTTTGTTTTGTTTTGTTTTTGTTGTGTTTTACCTCCCTTTACCTCTGCCCCCAACCCTCCCTCCCTTTACTTTAACTCTCTCCCACCTCCCCCTCCCCCCCCCCCCCTGTTGTCCCTTACTGTGTTTTTCCCCTCCCTCTCCTGGTCCCCGGCATACCCATCCCCCCCCCCTCTCTTTCCCCTCCCTCTATTCCCCATCCCTATCCTTCACCTATCCCGCCAATACCTTGCCCCTTTAACCTGAACCTCTTCCCCCCTTTCCCCCCCCCCCCAGTCATTCCACCTTTATTCTCTATTCTAACCCATCACCCATTCTCCCCTTCCTCCCCCCCCCCCTTTCCCACCCCCCCCCCCCTCTTTTTCTCCCTTGCTCCCCTGCTCAAGCATAATTTATTGTGGATTTTGTTTAATATATTGAACCAATTATTATTCCCCTGATTCTTGTACCAATTGTTTGTTTTAATGAATACATTCTCTTTATCTACAACTGTTGTACTTCTGTTTTGAACCATCTGTATATCCTTGTTTTAACACAGTGTAGTTAGTTCCAAAAACCTTTGAAGAAGCTCCACAGAGCGAAACATGTCGGTTGAACTACAACTACCAAAGAAACCTTGCCCAGACTACTGAAGCCTGTGACATATGTGACATCTAATACAATGGATGGTTTTTATTTACTTACCTTTGTATAAACTTAATAAAATTTCTTTTGTATTTTATCAGTGTTTCGGTACACTTTATCAGCACCGCTTTATAGTCCCAGGGTCCTCAGGTACCCCCCCTCTCCCCAATTTTTGTTCTCTAATTCTTCTACACGGGATGAGGTGCTCAAATACAGAGTAACTGGGTGTCCACACTAAATTGTTTTTCTCTATTCCTAAAGGTTAATTGATTATTGTGTGTGTGGAAAAGACCTGTGTTTACCCTTAAGAGATTGTGTATTGTATAGTGGGGAATTGCAGACGAGACGCCTAGTCACCTCAGCAGGCTACATGATTAGATAATTGGCTCATGTTAATTATTGTTCCGATTGCTTCATTGTAGTAATTACCTCCTCTCTGAGGTAGTAATTAAGTCATGGTAAATAGACCGGGCTATTGTGTACATTGATTACCCCCTGGGGCTTCTGTCTCAAAATACATAGTTGTTCTATTCAAGCTATGGGACCAATAGGAAAGAGGTTGTTGGGGTGGGATGTTCCAAATTCTGTATAAAGGTGTGCTGTGTACTTTCAAAAAAAAGGTCCTGTTTGAACATACATACAGCCTGCCTGGTGTGTGTTCTAAATGGGTCCGAACTGCACATAGCTGTAGTTCGGATCCCGGAACCTTGGATGACTGGACCATCAGACTTGCAATTGGCAATCTGATCCAATAGAAGCAGAGGAGTGTCGGGAGAGCAGAACCGAGCGAGCAAGGTTCTCGTCACAGTCCCTTTCTCAGCAGCCTCTGCTGCACTGATAATGAATGGAGAGAAGACAGCGGCTCCTCCTCATTCATTAACTGAGACATCATAATCACAGGAGGTTACAATGTGAGTCAGTGAGTCTACCTCCACTCTCCATCCTGAGATATCGAGGGGGACGGCAGCACGGAGTGGAGAAGAGAGGGGGACAGATGCACAGAGGAGAAGAGAGGGGGGACAGATTATTTTATAATCTGTCCCCCCAAAACTATTATTTCCCTATATAAGCCACCACTTGTTGTAGATCCAACATTGATAACCTCTATAATAAATTAACACAGACTGCTTTAGTTAAATAATTTATTTTACTCCTTCACATAATGTTGATATATTCTACATACCGTAATTTTACAAAAACGCTGACCCCACAGGAGCTTACAATGTTCCCACCATAATCATATGGACACACAACAGTAAGTTTTTTTAGTGAAGTAAATTGTAGTTCTATTTTAACCTTTTACTTACCTGTCCTTCTGCCCTTTACATATCTCAGGTCATACTGCCTCCCCCCACCACTACACTGCGTATAGGTGACCTCCACCCGGTTTTTGATTCAGTGATCTGTGTATGCTGCCATATTGACTGATAACTACAGGGGTGTGGCCATGACTCTCTGCATGCTTTAAGGGTTGAGTGACACTGGTTTTAATGCACACTTAGGTGCTATCTCCATTCTTAAGACGCTCCCTGCTCTCCTGCTGCTCCATTTAGCCACCAGGAAAGCAGTGCAAGTGCTATGTCACTGCTTGCAGATGACACATGGCTGAGGACTAGCGCCACCTACTCATACTGGTCAATCACCAGCACTGGAAGACATGGAATGAGACCATCAGGAACTGGATCGCCTGCTGGTGGCACTGTGGTTTCCTGGGCAGAGGGTTGTAATTCCAGTGTCCACCAGCAGGTGTATCCCAGCATCAGGTGGAAACTGATTACTGAGATTACGTACACTGAAACTGCAACCCTCCGTCCAGGGAACCACAGTGCCACCAGCAGGTGATCCAGGTCCCGACAGTCTCACTCCTCTACTTCCAACACAACAGTGCTGATGATTGGTCAGTATGGGTAGAAGGAGATAGTCCTCAGCCATGTGTAGAATTACCCGGGACTGTCCCGCATTTTGCAGGTCTGTCCCGGGCCCCTTTATTCCAGGACAATACAGTGTCCTGGAATGAAACTGACACCACCACCCCCCTGGGTCAATTTGATTCCCCCCAAAAAAGCCGCCAAATTACGGCTTTACTCACTGACAGTACTTGTCCTGGCCGGGAATGCCTTGAGGAGCACAATCCCCGCCCCATCCTTGTGATTGGAGAAATCATAAATCCCACCTCTTGTGTCCAATCACAGGTGCTGTGATTCGTTATAGCACAAGCTGATTTTTGGGAAGGGAGGGTGTCCCTGAATGATAGTTTGGAAATGTGGTCACCATAGCCATGTGTCATTTCCAAGCAGTGCTTTCCTGGTGGCTGAATGGAGCTGTGGAAGAGCAAAAAGCTGTTTGAGAATAAAGGTAACTCTCATGTTTACATTAAACCAGTGTCACTCCACCCTAAAGTGCATGCAGGGAGTCAGCATCAGGTGAAAACTGATTACTGTGATCTGCTGGGAGACAGCTGCTGGTTGACACTGGAATTACAACCTTCTGCCTAGGGAACAACTGTGTCACCAACAGGTGATCCAGGTCCCGACAGTCTCACTCCACTTCATCCAACACAACAGTACTTGAGATGGGCCAGCACATTCTGAAAAGATTAATAGGGACACTTTTTTTGTATGTAGGCGGTGTCTTGTTTTAATTAGGGGTGTGGCATTCATTTGCAGATGTGGCTTAGCAGAGAGAAAGAACGCGATGCACGTAGCAGCAAAAATGGGTGTGGTTTTAACTTAATTTCAGGCGTGGCTTAAAGGGAGAGTGGCGTAAAGGGTGTGGTTAGAATCTGAGATAAAAGAGGGATTTGAGTGAGAAGGAAGGGAGGGATAGAGGGAGAAAGAAAGAGATAGGGAGGGAAGGAGAGCCCTGTCCTCGAGTAAAGCGCCGTCTGCAGCAGAGGACGAGTGATCGCTTGTCACTCTGCTGCCCCCCCCCCCCCGCTATCCTCAGTGAGGGAACCAGGAAGTGAAGTGCTCCGGCTTCACTGACCGGTTCCCTATGGCTCGAGTCGCGATGCACTGTGCTGACTGGCTCCCACTGTGTTCTGGGAGCCGAGTGTTACCCAGAACACAACGTGGGGGGATGGGATCTGACGTCCTGCCCGCAGTCTACCCGCAGACTGTGTGGCCGTAAGTGGGTGCAAATACCTGTCCCACCTAAAAGGTGTCAAATGTGACACCGGAGGGGGGGAGGGTTCCAATGAGCGAGAGTTCCACTTTAGGGTGGAGCTCCGCTTTAAGTTTACATTAAAACCAGTGTCACCAGAGCACACAGGGAGTCAGATTCAGGTGGAAACTGATTACTGGGATCTGCTGGCTGTTGGGAGACCCCCACTGGAATTATAACCTTCTAGGGTGATCTAGGTCCTGACAGAGTCACATGATCCCCATACCAAACAGAGATGCAGGGCAGCAGAGCAAGGTGAGTGTATGAGCAACTGGGGAGGGCAACGTGCTTTCACTTGTGAGAATGCTGATGAGAGATCAAAGTCGCTTTTCTAGTGAAACTCTTCCCGCAAGCCAAACAGGAAAACGGCTTTTCTCCGGTGTGGGTCCTTTCATGGGTGGCCAAATTAGACTTCTGGGTAAAACGCTTTGCACACACAGAACATGAGTACGGCTTCTCGTCAGTGTGAGTTCGTTCATGCGTGACTAAAAATGCTTTTAGGGCAAAGACTTTCCCACACATGGAACAGGAGAACGGCTTCTCCCCCGTGTGAATCAGCTCATGCCGGTCTAGACGCGCTTTGTCTGGGAAGGGTTTACCACAATAAGAGCAGGAATATGGCTTCTCCCCCGTGTGAATCCGGAGATGTTTGACGAGGTCTCCTTTCAGAGTGAAACATTTCCCGCACTCAGAGCAGGAAAACGGCTTCTCCCCTGAGTGGAACTTTTGGTGGCGAGCCAGGACGGCCTTGTCAGTGAAGCACTTTCCGCACAGTGAACAGGAATAGGGCTTCTCCCCCGAGTGAATTTTTTCATGTGTCACGAGGTGGGCCTTTTGGGTAAAGACCTTCCCGCATTCGGAACACGAGAAAGGCCGCTCCCCGGTGTGAATCCGCTCATGGGCAAAAAGCTTAGTCCTCTGGGAGAAACTCTTTCCGCATTCGGAACACAAGAACTTCTTAAGACGTCTGCTGTCAGCGGGATAGCAGGAATCGGGTGGTGGATCTGTATTTGGAAGTCCACGCTGAAGGTCTGCTATCCTGGTGTACTGTCCATCTGGTGAAGATAAGAAACAGAGGTGTAGTAGGATAAGAAGGGAATTCCAGGTTGTACCAGGTAACTTTTAACCACCTCATTACTGTAGACTTTTACCCCCTTCCTGCCCAGGCGCACTTTGAATGTCAATTACTCTTAATTTTTATCTTTTTTTTTTTAAGACAGATAGACAGACAGATAGAGCTTCCTTTTGGTAGTATTTAATCACCACTTTTTTTTTTTTGTTGCACCTAACAATGCAGCCTGTGTCCATCAAGGCAGCTTGTGCCCAACAATGCAGCCTGTGACCACCAATGCAGCCTGTGTCCACCAACGCAACCTGTGTCCACCAACGCAACCTGTGTCCAACAACGCAACCTGTGTCCACCAACGCAACCTGTGTCCACCAACGCAACCTGTGTCCACCAACGCAACCTGTGTCCACCAACGCAACCTGTGCCTAACAATTGCAGCCTGTGTCCGCCAACGCGACCTGTGTCCGCCAACGCGACCTGTGTCCGCCAACGCGACCTGTGTCCGCCAACGCGACCTGTGTCCGCCAACGCAGCCTGTGTCCACCAACGCAGCCTGTGTCCACCAACGCAGCCTGTGTCCACCAACGCAGCCTGTGTCCACCAATGCAGCCTGTGTCCACCAATGCAGCCTGTGTCCACCAATGCAGCCTGTGCCTAACAATAGGATGAGAGGAGGGGGAATTTGCCGGCCGGATGATCAGAGCGCCGAGGAACATCACAGCTTTCATTTCAATTGCTGTATGTTCCTCGCCGTCAGATACAGCCCCGCGTCCTGGTCCGGGGAACTTTGATATATGACCTGGGATTGGACAGGTGATCTGTCTATCAAAGTTCCTGGATAAGGAGGAGGGGCTGTATGTGACAGCGAGTGCGGGGAACACATGGTAATTGAAATTAAAGCTGTGACGTTTTTTGGCGCTCTGATCATCTGGCTGCCTGCTCTCCTCTCTCTTCCCCTCCATACAACCCCGCCTGCCGATGGTTCTCGAGCGGTGAGCCATGAACCATGGTTGATGACTATACAGTGCCAGAATAGAAGCCATACTATTAAAAGCAAGGAAAAATTCAACATGATATGCCCTGCAATAGAAGAGCTTTAATATTCGCCTCTCCAGTGGCCTGTGTCTTCTACTTTTCCTCCATTCCAGTGCTGTAACCTCTGTCAGACTCTACAACATTTGACACTTCTGGGAGTGTCAGATGCCTGTGTCTCTCGCCATGTACTGTGTTTCCTTCCTAGGATGATCCCTATCACTCCTGTGTCCAGCAGTGATGACTCCTGACCCCCCCCCCCCCCCACTGGGCACATACTGTCTCTCCATTACATTCTACTGACAGATGAGGGGGAGGGGAGAAGAAGAGATTGTTGTAGTGACTGAACAAGGAGAATCTGGGACTCTTCTCTGGATTTAGTGTTTATTATTTACCTTTGTTGATCTCTGGAGGAACGTCCCCCTTATACGGCTCATCAACCCTCACATATTGATCTTCTTCACCTACAACTTCAACTTTAATGTCAATGAGATCTGAATCCTGCATAAGAAAAAGGAAAAAACATTTCAATAATGGCAAATGATAACAAACCCACCTACCCTCCTTATAAACCACAGTGTAAGGCCATTATATTAATGGAATTAAAGTTTAGGTTATTTATGGTTGGAGCCCTACGGCTGATACGGACATGGACACAGACTAACTAGGACTCACAACATATAATGGGCCTGAAGTGTGCGCTGTCCTTAACCGCATGCCGACCAGCCGCCGCAGTAATACGGCGGCAGGTCGGCACTGCTGTGCGAGAGCCCGTAGCTCTACGTCGCCACTTTCGACGGCCACTAGGGGGCTCGCGTGCGCGCCCCCCGCTCGCCCCCGAGTCCCGTGCGTGTGCCCGGCGGGCACAATCGCCACCGGGCACACGCGATCGCTCGTTACAGAGCGGGGAACGGGAGCTGTGTGTGTAAACACACAGCGCTCGTTCCTGTCAGCGGGGGAAACGCTAATTTTCTGTTCATACAATGTATGAACGGAAGATCAGTGATTCCCCCTAGTAAGTCCACCCCCCTATACAGTTAGAACACAAATAGGAACACACTTAACCCCTTCCCCGCCCCCTAGTGTTAACCCCTTCACTGCCAATGGCATTTTTATAGTAATCCAATGCATTTTTATAGAATTGATCGCTAAAAAAATGCCAATGGTCCCAAAAATGTGTCAAAAATGTCCGAAGTGTCCGCCATAAGGTCGCAGTACTGAAAAAAAACGCTGATCGCCGCCATTACTAGTAAAAAAAATAATAATAATAAAAATGCCATAAAACTACCCCCTATTTTGTAAACGCTATAACTTTTGCGCAAACCAATCAATAAACGCTAATTGCGATTTTTTTTACGAAAAATATGTAGAAGAATACGTATCGGCCTAAACTGAGGAAAAAAATTATTTTTTTATATATTTTTGGGGGATATTTATTACAGAAAAAAGTAAAAAAAATTGCATTTTTTTCAAAATAGTCGCTCTGTTTTTGTTTATAGCTCAAAAAATAAAAACCGCAGAGATGATCAAATACCACCAAAAGAAAGCTCTATTTGTGGGAAAAAAAGGACGCCAATTTTGTTTGGGAGCCACGTCGCATGACCGCGCAATTGTCAGTTAAAGCGACGCAGTGCCGAATCGCAAAACGTGCTCTGGTCTTTGGACAGCAATATGGTCCGGGGCTAAAGTGGCTAATGGATGGTACGCCAAAATAAGGGGGCATACCCTGTTAAATGATGGATGTTTGGAGAGAAATGATGCTGGGAATTCCTGTGAAATGGGATGGGGGGGTGGGCGAAGTGCGCCGGAATCCTGTGTAGAAGCAGGAAGCCGACGGAGCCCGGAAGCAGGCGAGGGGTTTATATAGCCTGCTGGGCTCCTCCCATAAACACAGGCCGCTGCTCGGCCTTCTTACATATATATATAAAAAAAAAAAACACAGCTCTGAGTGCAATACTTACCTTCTCTTCAGCGCTGTTCCCTGCAGTACCTCTTCTCCACCACAAGATGTCATCGACCTTACAGAAAGATTTACTGTGAGTACAGGAGGTCATGGACCCACCTCCTGAGAGGGTGTCAAAACTGAGTCCTGCACTTACAGTTGCAGAGGTTACCAATGACATCATCAAGTCAGCGCTGCTGTCTGTGTCATTGAGGACCGCCCAACAACAGGAAAAAAAAAATCCTGAAATAAAACAAATGCAACCACCTTCTAAGTAGCGGTAAGCTGCAATATAATGTATTACATTTTTGTCCTTGGGTTCAGATACTCTTTGGGGGGTATTAATGAGGTATTTTCACAAGCTCTCTAGCACAATGCATCAGTTTACATGGATGAGACAAACCAATTATCATTGGCAGGGGTGATTAAACTTGTATTTATTCATGTAAATCCTTTATCCTTCTAAAAAAAAAAATTGTTCAGAAGGCAGTCATTGACACTCTCCACGAGCCGGCAAGTCACAAAAGGTCATTGCTAAAAAAGATGGTTGTTCACAGAGTGCTCTATCCAAGCAAATGAATGGAAGGTTGAGTGGATGGAAAAAGTGTGGTGGGAAAAAGTTCACAAGCAACCGTAATAACCTCAGTCTTGAGAGGATTGTGAAGTAAAGACCATTCAAGAATTTGGGGGAGATTCACAAGGAGTGGACTACGGCTGGTGTCAGTGCTTCAAGAGCCACCACACAGAGACGTATCCAAGACATGGGCTACAACTGTCGTATTCCTCTTGTCAAGCCACTCCTGAACCAGAGAGAACGCCAGAAGCGTCTTACCTGGGCGAAAATGACTAGACTGTTGCTCCTCTTTTCAGATGAAAGTACATTTTGCATTTCATTTGGAAATCAAGGACCCAGAGTCTGCAGAGGCACAGAATCCAAGTTGCATGAGGTCCAGTGTGAAGTTTCCACAGTCAGTGATGATTTGTGGAGCCATTTCATCTGCTGGTGTTGGTCCACTGGAAAAGCCGTCTACCAGGAATTTCTAGAGCACTTCATACTTCCCTCTGCTGACCAGCTTTATGGGGATGCTGATTTAATTTTCCAGCAGGACTTGGCACCTGCCCACACTACCAAACGTACCAACACCTGGTTCAATGATCATGGTATTGCTGTGCTTGATTGTCCAGCAAACTCGCATGACCTAAATCCCATAGAGAATCTGTGGGGAATTGTCCAGAGGAAGATGAGAGACCCAACAATACAGACGAGCTGAAGGCCGCTATCAAAGCAACCTGGGCTTCCGTAACACCGTGACCTCAGCATTGCCACAAGCTGATCGCCTTCATGCCGCATTGATGCAGTCATTTATGTGGAAGGAGCCCCAACCAAGTACTGGGCGCATACTATACTGTACATGGACATACTTTTCAGTAAGCCAACATTTCTGTATTAACTGGTTAACGACCGCGGCTCCTGCACATATATGTCAGCAGAATGGCACGGCTGGGCAGAGTAACGTATATTTAAAATTCCCGCCATGTGGGAGCGCGCATGCGACTCTCCCGCTAGTTCTGTGACCGTGCCCATGGACTTGATGTCCGTCGGTGTCCCGCGATCGGGTCAAAGAGCTGCAGAACGGGGAGAGGCAAGTGTAAACAAGCATCTCCCCATTCTGCCTAGCGACACTGTCACTAATCGTCTGCTCCCTCTCATCGGGAACAGCGATCAGTGACGTGTCACTCATAGCCACGCCCCCTAACAGTTAGAATCACTCCCTAGGACACACTTAAAGAGTTTTTTTTAATTTTCTAAATAGGTTCCTTTAAAGTGGTTGTAAACCCCACTTTTTTACTTTTACCTACAGATAAGCCTATAATAAGGCTTACCTGTAGGTATAAAGAATATCTCCTAAACCTGGACGGTTTAGGAGATATTCCCCTCGCAATGCGCCGCTGATTGCAGCGGCGCATGCGCAGGGGGGAATCCACGGCGAAAGGACCGGCATCTGCCGGACCTTGCCGATTTGAAATCTCCCTCAGGCACGCGCGGGAGTGACGTCATCGCCTCTCCAGCCAATCACAGCGCTGGAGCGGCAATACCCGGAAGACACGCCGAGCCAAGATGATATCTCGCTCGGCGTGGACCAGGTAAGTCCTCTTCTCCTCGTTCAGAAGTAAGTATTTCATAATGAGCTAGTATGCGGTGCATACTAGCTCATTATGGCTTTTGCCTTGCAGGTTTAAAAAAATAAATGTATATGCTGTTTACAACCGCTTTAAGCTAGTGCATTGTTGGTTCACTTACCTTTTCCTTCTAAATGTTTTTTTTTCTTTGTCTGAATTTCCCACTTTCTGTTCCTCCTCAGTAAGCTGTTCTGGCTGACTAACCATGGCTCGGGTGATGGGGGCAAGCTTACTGAGGAGAAACAGGAAGTGAGAAATTCAGACAAAGAAAAAACATTTAGAAGGGAAATCAAAGGAAAAGGTAAGTGAACCAACAATGCACTAGCTTAAAGGAATCTATTTAGAAAATAAAAAACAAACCTTTACTACCACTTTAACCCCTTCCGTGCCAGTGTCATTTTCACAGTAATCAAGGCATTTTTATAGCACTGATCGCTGTAAAAATGACACTGGTCCCAAAAATGTGTCAAAAGTATCCGATGTGTCCGCCATAATGTCGCAGTCACGATAAAATAGCGTTGTAGACGCTATAACTTTTGCGCAACCCAATTAATATACACTTATTGTGTTTTTTATACTAAAAATATGTAGAATAATACGTATCGGCCTAAACCGAGGAAACATCTTGTTTTTTTTTATATATTTTTTGGAGATATTACAGCAAAAAATTATTATTATTTTTTTTCAAAATAGTCGATCTATTTTTGTGTATAGAGCAAAAAATAAAAATCGCAGAGGTGATTAAATACCACCAAAAGGAAGCTCTATTTGTGGGGAAAAAAAAGGACATTAATCTTGTTTGGGAACCACGTCGCACGACCGCGCAATTGTCAGTAAAAGCGACGCAGTGCCGAATCGCAAAAAGTCCTCTGGTCTTTGGCCAGCCAAATGGTCCGGGGCTTAAGTGGTTAAAAATCTTTTTTTTTTTGATGATATTCAATTTTTGGAGATGCACCTGTATATTTGACCAGAAGAATAAATAGACTAGTAACATTAAATTTTGCCCCCCCATTTGCACAGAATGAATGTGTACGCAGTTTACAGGATGAAAAGCTTTGAGAATTTCTGATATAAAAGACTCACACTTGCCAACAAGATATAGGATTTTTTTAATAACAGAATGATATAAAATATTAGTTTATAAACTAAAACCAATATAAAAGAAAATTATTTAGCGCTGGAATTTTTTTTTATAAATAAACAAAATTACCAATGCTAGCCAGCACTTAAAGGATCACTAAAGGAATTTTTTTTTTTAGCTAAATAGCTTCCTTTACCTTACTGCAGTACTGGTTTCATGTCCTCATTGTTCGTTTTTGATTTGAAGTTGCTGTAATCCTGCTCTGATCTCCACACTTCCTGCTTGTCCTTATAACCACAGTGCTGGGAGCTTTCTCACGGTGGTCTAAGCTGTCATTACTGTGTGTCTAAAGCTTCCCAGAACCAGATTAATTTTAAAAACAAAACACTGCCCTGGATTTGTTTGTTTTTGTTCTCCGTGTCTCCTTCTACTTCACAGAAACATGAAGTCAGTTCAAAAGTGAAACCAACCTGCAGGCACATTATATGATTGATTTTTATCTATTTTTAATCATTTTGAAAAGGAATCAGTTAACTTTTATGTCTCTATACCCTGTAAACAGTCATTTAAGCAAAAAAAAATTTCCTTTAGTGACCCTTTAAGGTAAATTCAAATAAATCACCTCAGCAGAATTTGTAATGGTAGTAGTGCAGCGCAATACAGAAATATCAGTAAACATATATAGTAACACAGTGAATAATAAATACAATAAAAATAGTAAAATTAGCAGCAACATGATGAATAAAGTCCACAAAGTGCGAATGTGCAGATGAAAAAATCCAGCAGTTTCACAGGTATGTGCAAAATCCAAAGTGAAATGACCCACAGGAAGCACCTCCACCAACACAGTAAGGATGGCCTCTCACTTTATGGGTAAGACCTACAATAGGTCACATAGCATGATATAAACTGACGTCCTGTTCTCAGAGGGCAGCAGCAGATAGGACAGCTAAATATCACAGCAGCAGACCCAGCAACAAGATAAAGGCAACCAGGGTATATGTAAAAGAAGAGAGGAGACCTAGTTCTGTGACCAAACTACTAATTTATTAAAAAATGATAAAAACAGACTCACATTTTACACGCTGAGGAAGTCCCGCCCATAGGGACGTAACGCGTACGAGGTGGAGGGGCTACGTGACGTCACCCGCGATCGCCACCTCATGTGTACTGAGCGGCTAGATGCCGAGTTTTGCTACACGCTTGTTATTGAGCACTCGGTGGAGAGTGCTGTAAAATGTGAGTCTGTTTTTATAATTTTTTAATAAATTAGTAGTTTGGTCACAGAGAGCACTAGGTCTCCTCTCTTCTTTTACATATACCCTGGTTGCCTTTATCTTGTTGCTGGGTCTGCCGCTGTGATATTTAGCTGTCCTATCTGCTGCTGCCCTCTGAGAACAGGACGTCAGTTTATATCATGCTATGTGACTTATTGTAGGTCTCAGCCTTAAAGGGTCACTAAAGGAAACATTTTTTTTGCTGAAATGACTGTTTACAGGGTATAGAGACATAAAAGTTAACTGATTCCTTTTCAAAATGATTAACAATAGATAAAAATCAATCATATAATGTGCCTGCAGGTTAGTTTCACTTTTGAACTGGCTTCATGTTTCTGCAAAGTAGAAATAGACACACAGAACAAAAAACAAAAACAAATCCAGGGCAGTGTTTTGTTTTTAAAATTAATCTGGTTCTGGGAAGTTTTAGACACACAGTAATGACAGCTTGGACCACAGTGAGAAAGCTCCCAGCACTGTGGTTATAAGGAAACAGACAAGCAGGAAGTGTGCAGAACAGAGCAGGATTACAGCAACTTCAAAGCAAAAACGAACAATAAGGACATAAAACCAGTACTGCAGTAAGGTAAAGGAAGCTATTTAGCTAAAAAAAAATGTTTCCTTTAGTGATCCTTTAAGGTGAGAGGCCACCCTTACTGTGTTGGTGGAGGTGCTTCCTGTGGGTCATTTCACTTTGGATTTTGCACATATCTGTGAAACTGCTGGATTTTTTCATCTGCACATTCGCACTTTGTGGACTTTATTCATCACGTTGCTGCTAATTTTACTATTTTTATTGTATTTATTATTCATATGTATGTATGTTTGTATGTATGTATATACTTCACTTATTATGCACTACTACCATTATAAACTAAAACCCACAAAAGCTACCATTGTTACCCTTCAAGGTAAGACCCCCACTTCCGCCTACCTGATCCTCCTGAAGGATCTCCTGATGTTCCTGTGTGGAGTCCCGGGAATACAGAGGACGGGGACATCTCTCTGGGGGATTTCTGTTGCTGGATCCATCTGTAGGGAACACAAATCTAGTAGACTTGCTGTAATGAAACCAATTCTCATGGTTGCTATGATGACCCCTCTGGAAGAGGCCATGCTTCTATAATGATGACACCCTTGCTATGTATTAGCTGCATTTTAGAAAACAACTACTGCAAGTGTCAGATTTTATCGCAGTGTCATATAATGAGATGATCAGAGAAACAATATCTAATGAAAAGGCTTTTCTGGACAAGGAGGATCTGGGGCTCTTCTCTGGATTGAGACTGCATTCACACCTGAGGGACGCAACGCGTTTGGCACCAAAGTAGCTTATCTATCTTTTTTGGTACTAAGCCAAGTGCGTTTTTGCATTTTTTTTTTGAGGTGCCATGAAGAAAATAAGAGATTGTTGTAGTGACTGAACAAGGAGAATCTGGGACTCTTCTCTGGATTTAGTGTTTATTACTCACCTGTGCTGATCTCTGGAGGGGTTTCCTCCTCTTTCTCTTTTTTAATTATCACTTGTAGATCCTCCTCTTCACGTTTGACCTCTGTCTGAGTGGCTCTGGAGTCTGTGAATAAAGATGAGAGTGAAGCCCTGAGATGTATGATAGACCCCAGGGAGTGTGTGTGTGTGTGTGTGTGGGGGGGGGGGGGAGACTGGTCACGTCTCTTGGCTGGTAACACACAATGACATGATGTGAGGAGGAGAGCCGGAGTCTAATAGAGGCTGATGGCTCCTGACCCCCCCACTGGGCACATACTGTCTCCCCATTACTGTCTACTGACAGAGGAGGGGGGTGAAGAAGAGATTGTTGTAGTGACTGAACAAGGAGGATCTTGGACTCTTTTCTGGATTGAGACTGCATTCACACCTGAGGGACGCAACGCGTTTGGCACCTAAGTAGCTTATGAACCTTTTTTGGCACTGACCCAAGTGCGTTTTTGCATTTTTTTTTGTTTGAGGTGCCATTAAAAAATAAGAGATTGTTGTAGTGACTGAACAAGGAGAATCTGGGACTCCTCTCTGGATTTTGTGTTTATTACTCACCTGTGCTGATCTCTGGAGGAACTTCCTCCTCATTACATGGATCATCACCCATCACATATGGATCTTCTTTATCTTCAACTTTAACCACAATCAGACTGTCATTCTAAACACACAAAAAAATACATCATTTGTGATTTAGAGGACTCTTCTTTTCTTCTTAAGACATTCAGTTCCTCCTACCTGATCCTCCTGAGGGATCTCCTGATGTTCCTGTGTGGAGTCCCGGGAATACAGAGGACGGGGACATCTCTCTGGGGAATTTCTGTTACTGGATCCATCTGTAGGAAACGCACACTGACTAAATACAGTTGAACCTCGGATTACGAGCATAATCTGTTCCAGGAGTATGCTTGTAATCCAAAGTACTTGCATATCAAAGCGAGTTTTCCATTGAAGTCAATGGAAACAAAAATAATTTGTTCCGCATGGACTTCAATCGGATGCAATACCGAATGCGGCCAGAGGGCACCGAAAACGGCCCGAGGACACTTCATCTCGTTTCCTGCACTCCCGTACCTTAGGCCAAATGAGGTACTGCAGGCCAATGTTCATCTTTTCTCGGCTTCTGCACCCCCGTACCTCAGGCCAAATGAGGTACTGCAGGCCCATTTAGCTTGAATTCTGCTCGTCTTGCGGGTCAACACTCGCAAACCGAGTCACAATTTTTTTTTTTTAAAGTTGCTCGCAAATCAAAATGATCTCAAACCAAGTTACTCTTAAATCAAGGTTCCACTGTACATTGTTTCTATGTCTTTATATCAGAGGATGTGAGTATCTAGGGGGATATTCAATACCGGTTCTCCCTCATGATGTCCTTGTACAGATCATTGTGTCCTTCTATATACTCCCACTCCTCCATGGGGACATACACAGTGACATCCTGACACCTTATAGGAACATGACATACTATGTCTTTATATCAGAGGATGTGTGTATCTAGGGGGGATCCTCAACAAATGAAAGTCTCCTCTTACCTGGTGATGTGAGGGGCGGCCGGTTCTCCATCATGGTGTCCTTGTAGAGATTCTTCTATATACTCCCACCTCTTGGTCTACCTGAGTTCATCTTTGGGGAAAAAAAACACTGCTTTGTAAAGATCAAGTTGCGAAAAGAGGTTCATAAATATTTAAAGGGTTAGTTCACCTTTACCAAAACACCGCCTATGCAGATAAGGGGCGTCTATAGATAAGAAACAAACGGCGCGGCTTTGACTTCAGTTGAATAACGCCCTTGTTATAGGTGTAGGCCATTTATGTACCTCCTGAAGCCTGACTGGAATTTTCCCAGGATGTTGCTAAGTGAGGCCTAGTCATTACTTTTCACCTCCACCATCACAGGAGTGAGCTCTGAAATGCTGAGCTCAGAGCTACTGCATGAGGGGAGAGAAAGAGCCATGTGAGGGGACTGAATCAGAGAAAGAGTTCCCTCCTGTGATGGTGGAGGTGAGCAGTGATGACTAGGCCTTACTTAACCACTTCAGCCCCGGAAGGTTTTACTTCCTGACCAGGCAATTTTTTTGCGATACGGCACTGCGTTACTTTAACTGACAATTGTGCGGTCGTGCGATAGTGTACCCAGATAACATTTATGTTCTTTTTTTTCCCACAAATAGAGCTTTCTTTTGGTACTATTTGATCACCTCTGCATTTTTTTTTTTGGGGGGGGGGGGGGTTTTGCGCTATAAACAAAAACAGAACAACAATTTTGAAAAAAAATATATATATATATTTTTTTTACTTTCTACTAATCAGTGTATTTTTATAGCATTGATCGCTGTAAAAATGACAATGGTCCCGAAATGGTGTCAAAAGTGTCCGATGTGTCCGCCATAATGTCGCAGTTACCATAAAAATTGCTGATCGCCGCCATTACTAGGAAAAAAAAAATATTAATAAAAATGCCTTAAAACTATCCCCTATTTTGTATAACTTTTGCGCAAACCAATCAATAAACGCTTATTGCAATTTTTTTTACCAAAAATATGTAGAGGAATACGTATCGGACTAAACTGAGGAAAAACATTTTTTTTTTAATATATATATATATATATATATATATATATATATATATATATATATATATATATATATATATATATTATAGCAAAAAGTAAAAAATATTGCATTTTTTTCAAAATTGTCGCTCTACTTTTGTTTATAGGGCAAAAAATAAAAACCGCAGAGGTGATCAAACGCCACCAAAAGAAAGCTCTATTTGTGGGAAAAAAAAGGACGTCAATTTTGTTTGGGAGCCACGTTGCATGACCGCGCAGTCCCGAATCGCAAAAAGTGGCCTGGTCCTTTAGCAACGAAATGGTTCGGGGCTGAAGTGGTAACAAAAAAAATAGAAAAATTGAATTTCTTCATAAATTTAGACCGATATGTATTCTGCTACATGTTTTTGGCAAAAAAAATCCCAATAAGTGTATATTGATTGGTTTGCGCAAAAGTTATCGCGTCTACAAACTACGGGGTACTTTTATGGCATTTTTTTTTATATAGGAATGGTGGCAATCAGCGATTTTTAGTGGGACTGTGACACTGCGGCGGACAAATCGGACACTTTTTTTGGTAACCAGTGACACCAATACAGTGATCAGTGCTAAAACATCAATTTTTAAGCTGGCCATACAACAGCTTTTTTAATTTTCTTTAGATTCACCTTAAACTGTGTAGTGCAAGGGCTGGCCTGGTTGCATACACATTGAAAGTGTTTATGTCAGACCTCCTATTTTTGGTAAATCTAAAGGAAAGTTGTACATGAAAATTGTATAATGTATGGCCAGCATTAATGTACTAATAACACTGGCATGGAAGAGGTTAACGCCAGGAGCTATCAAAAGTTCACTGTGTCTCTAGAGGGTGCTTGCTAAATGTGTGGGGGATGCTCGGAGTAGGGGAAGACAGAGATCTGTGATCCTGCTTAGTAAGAACACAAGATCTCTCTCTTCTCCCCTGTCAGAACAGCGATCTGCCTCTCTGGGGAACAATTGCATATGTCCAGCGGATATCGGTATGGTGGACCCGCTGATTGGCATCCTCTGTGTCCAATCAGCATGCGATCGTGCCTCCGATCGCCCCCCAGTGGCTATTGCATGAAATGACTTACAGGTACGTCGTTTCACGCAATACAGTCAACATGCCCCAGTACATCTGCAGTAGGGATGAGCTCCGGTGTGTTCGCACAGTCCAAGTGTAGAGCCCGCCAGGATGTCGGCACGGTGCTGCGCTAATCACCGGCAGGGAGACATTGTCCCGATGCTCGGCTGCAGAGATCAGGAAATGTCTCCCTGCCTGTGGTTAGCGCAGCGTCATGCAGACTTCCTGGCGGGTTCTGCACATGCAGAGTGTGAACACACCGGAGCTCATCACTGATCTGCAGTAGCCGGTCGGCAAGTGGATAATAAAGTCCTGGGAGTAATTCCTGCCAGGCTTCATAAGGTATGTAAATGGCCTACACCTATAACAAGGGTATTATTCATTTTTAGTCACAGCTGCACAGATTGTTTTAATCCACAAAAATCCCTTCCCTGCAAAGGCAGATTTTTTCGTTTAAAATTTTTTATTGGTATTTCGGAATAAAGTATAACAACAAACATGACATTACGTAAGAACACAAAATAAAACTGAGCAACACATAGGAGTGTATGAATACAATATTGAACAGGTATATAATCTAAATTAGAGAAAGCGAATCCATACTATAATTAATAAACATTAATATATATAATAAACCACAAAGTAACAAAGGGGGAAGTGAAGGGATGGATGAGGGGAAAAATAAAAAGTAGGCATTGCTTAAGTAATTAATAAACAATCACATTCAAGACAAGCAATATTGGTTTATATTATGGGGAGTCTAAAACAAAGATAATACATTCAGGAAGTAATTATGTTTGAGTATTCATTAGAATTGGTAAAATGGATCCAGCAAGCCCATTTTTCATAATGAGATTTTGGGGAGTCTCTAGCTTGCTGGATCAATTCCTCCATCTCAGCAACCCCAATAATTCTCTGAAACCATTCCGAGACGGAAGGAGGAGACGGGTCCTTCCATCTAGCCGGAATGCACATCTTGGCAGCATTAATCAGGTGAATAATAATAGACTTCTTATAAACATAGCGGGGCAGTGAAGTGTGATGCAGTAAGTATTGGGCAGCAGTAAAATCCGGAACATAAGTAGTGATAATAGGAATGATTCGATGTACCTCCTTCCAAAATGTTTGAATGAGAGGGCAATCCCACCATATATGCAGAAGAGTGCCTACATTGGTTTTACATCTCCAGCACATGGGGGAGGAAGTGTGGTCAAACTTGTTTATCAAGTAAGGTGTTCTGTACCACCTAGAATAAATTTTATATCCATTCTCCTGAGCTAACACGTTCAGCGAACCTTTATGTATGTATGTGAAAATCTGTTCCCAATCCTCAGGTGCAATATCTATCTCAAGTGATCTTTCCCAGTAATTGGAGGCTATATCATCCTTGGGATTAATATTCGAGAACAACAAAGCGTAATTTCTAGAAATCAGATGTCTTTGGGGAGCCAATTCTGTACATAAGTTTTCAAAGGGCGTCTTTTCCCTGCACCAAAGGGGAGAGCGGATAGTTGTGAGAAAGAATTGTTTAACATTTTCAAATTTCTGGAGAGTGATTCCTGAATCTTTAAAGTGTTTATGAAATTCGTCAAAAGTGGTAAAACTGCCCTTTATAAAGAAGGATTCAGCTCTCAACATTAAAGGTGAGTATGAAAGAGGCGCCCCTATAAGTTTAGAGGGAAATTTTGAACCGGGATCAATGATAGTCATAGGTCCAGGAAACGAGGAGATATTTAATTTAGCACACAGAGATTTAAAGATCTGCAAAGTGGCATTAGAAAGAGGATGATTTTTAGCGGATCGTGGAATCTTATTAGGATCTGACCAAGGCAATTGACGGAGCAAAGTATTACATGTTAGTTCCTCAAGAATAATCCAGTCTTTCGAACTCCTGTGTAACTGCCAATCCACGATTCTGGATAAGTGACAGGCCCAATAATATCTTTGGATATCTGGCAATCCAATTCCCCCCAACACTTTGGGACACACGAGTTTATCCCACCTTATTCGAGGGCGCTTGGAGAACCAAATAAACTTTAAACAAAGTTTTCTGTATGTGTTGAAAAAAGAGGCAGGTAATTTTATTGGAATTGTTTGGAGTAGGTATAGAATTCTCGGAAGGATAGTCATTTTAATGATAGCAGCTCTACCAAACCAGGAATAGAAGCCAGCATCCCACTTCAAAAGATCGTCTTGAATAGATTTGAGAATGGGAAGGAAATTGCAGGAGTATAGATCCTTTAACTTCAATGGAATATGTATTCCCAGATAAGTGAGTGCATGGGATTCCCATCTGAAGGGGAAGTTTTTCTGACAAAGAGAAGCTATATCTGGTTTTAACGAAACGTTTAGGGCTCTAGATTTATCAAAGTTAATTTTTAAATTCGAGATTAATTCAAAAAATGAGAAATCTTTTAAAAGGACTGGTATCGTGGTAATAGGTTCAGATAAAAAAAGGATGATGTCATCGGCGTAAGCAGCCAGTTTATAATGTCCGTCTCTGATCCCAATTCCTTTAATATCAGGGTTATTTCGTATCTTACAGAGAAAAGGTTCCAGAGTCAGTATGAAAATAATAGGAGAGAGGGGGCAACCCTGACATGTCCCATTCGACACGGAGAAAGCGTCCGACAGGCAGCCATTTATCTTAATTCTAGCTGTGGGTGATGAGTACAATACAAGGATGAATTGTAACATACGGTCTCCAAATCCCATAGCTTTTAAAGTTTCACGCATATATAGCCAATCGACCCTGTCAAACGCCTTCTCCGCGTCAAGGGAGAGGAAAAATCCTGGTTTAGATGTGTTATTCAACCAATGATGAATCGTAATGACCTTTTGGGTGTTGTCCCTAGCTTCTCTACCGGGAACGAAACCCACTTGATCTAGGGATATTAAGTTAGGAAGTAAGGGCAAAATACGGTTAGCTATTATTTTGGCATACAGCTTTAGATCTACATTGAGCAGGGAAATGGGTCTATAATTAGATACTAGTAAATCATCTTTTCCTGGTTTCGGTATCATCGTAATATGGGCTTCAAGAAGATCTTTTACATTACAAAGGGGTCGATCCGGAATTGAATTAAAGGCCTTCAGGAAGTATTTCATTGTGATCTCAGAAAATGAATTATAGTAGGAGACCGACAGACCATCTGGACCTGGGCATTTTCCAGTCTTAAGTTGTTTGAGTGCTCTGGATGTTTCTACTGCATCAATAGGTCTATCTAAAAGTTTTGATTCTTCTTTAGAAATTGGTTTAGGGCCGTAAGTCGCTAAGAATTCCGTAATTAATTGTTTCCTTTGGGTTTCTGCATCAGAAAGAGTATTTCCCTTAATATTATATAATTTGGAATAAAAATTTACAAATTGTTTAGCTATTTCGGAGGAGGAAGAGATTTTCTTACCAGTAGGATCTAGAATTGAGTGAATGGTAGATGCAGATTTCTTTATTTGTATAGCTCTGGCAAGTAACTTCCCAGCTTTATTGCCAAACTCATAGTAGAGCTTGCGTGATAGAATGAATTTTCGTTTAGTGACTTTTTCGAGTACCTCTAATAGGAGTTTTCTAGCCTCAAGGAGTTCAACATGTGCCTCTCTTGCCAGAGATAACTTGTGTTTGCTTTCAAGAGAATGAATACGATCAGAAAGGGATTTAACATAAGCATTACGTGCTTTTCTTCTTCTAGAAGCAATCGAAATTAATTCTCCTCTTACAACACATTTGTGTGCTAACCATAATGTCATGGGATGTGTGTCCGGGGAGTGATTTTCTTCAAAGTATTTTGAAAGGATCGAATTCAATGCCTCAACGTCTGCAGGATTATTGAGGAGTGAACTATCAAGACGCCAAATTGGGGATCTAACGGGGATCGAAGAGAATTTGAGTGATATAGAAATTGGGTGATGATCTGAGAGAACCATGGGTTCAATGGTTGCCAAAATTAGAGAATCCAGATCTGATTGGGATATAAAAAAATAATCGATTCTTGAGTATTTATCATGTGGTGGAGAGAAATAAGTATAATCTTTAGTGTTTGGAAATAAGGTACGCCAAGTATCATGTAGGTTCAGATTTTTAAGAAGTGTTTTGACCGATTTGAGTGCAGAGAAGGACATTGTGGATGAACCCGATGAGGTGTCTATCAGTGGATTAATAGCCAAATTGAAGTCTCCTCCCAGAATCACTATACCTGATTGAAAAGAGCAAAGCAAATTTAAAGTATTCCTGAGAAATGGGACTTGACCTTTGTTGGGAGCATAAATATTAGCCAATGTGATATTCTTGTTATATAGGGAACCTTTTAAAAATATGTATCTACCCTCAACATCAGAGAGAGTGTCCTGAATTTGAATGGGGCAATTTTTCGAAATAAGAATAGAGACTCCTTTAGATTTGGATTCGGGATTGGTGGCATGAAAAACATAAGGGTACCATTTGTTATTAAGATTAGGAATGTCATTGTTTCGGAAGTGAGTTTCTTGCAGGAATACTATGTCTGCTTTTGCCTTTTTCAATAATAAAAACAACTTGGATCTTTTTTCAGGTATATTCAAACCCTTAATGTTCAAGGAATAAAGATTGACCAATGGGGACGTAGGTGAAACGGCCCCTTTGTGCGTCATAATGCTATCAGAAGTGAGAGAGAATCTGAACACACAAAATTTGTCAAAAAGCGATTGTGAAAGAGCGTCAGCAGGGGAAACACAAAAGGGGAATTAAAAACAAAAATAGGGGATGGGGCAAGGGTAAAAACAAAACCCTTGAATAAAAACAACACGTGGGAAATCAGATAGAGTTCCCAAAAACGATCTTAACTAAGGTGATACGGTACAGAGTAGAGTGAACAGGCGCTGATATCAGATATATAACACTCAAGGCTCTACTACTGTGTGGGGGTTGACAAGTACTAGCCGGAAAAATGAGAAAAAAAAGAAAAAACAGCGCCACGACCGATCTCCGCCGCTACAGCATGAGTAACATGTAGCATAGGTGAAGGCGTGTACATTTATGACAATAAATGAGCTCTTAATCATAAAGGGAACAACATTACAGTGGAATAACAAATAACAACTATAATAATAATAAAAGGAGCTAACCTTCAAGTGGAAATGTGTTGACATTAATAATCTCAACATAGTATATGACTACGTGACAGACATCAATGTTAATGCTTCAATAAAGGGTATCACACAAGTGACGAACTTAAAAAAGTACCCAATATTGAAAGGCTCTTGCATGCATTAACGAGCAAGGGGGCCTGACACGTAGCATATTAAATTGAGTAGGAGCTCATAGGAGAAAAATGAAGAAAGTGGGCCCAAGTAGGTCAATAGTTGCGTCGGGCACGTCTTGAGCGCGGTGAGCCAGTCGAATCATCCTTACGAACAAGCGTTGAAGTAGACAGTTGGTCGTTTGAAGGGGATCGCCGTCTACGGAATCCAGTGGTGTGAGTCTCCATGACTTCCGGTTCGTCGGCTATTCTAGTCTTATAATTAGGCCGGAACTCCGCGTACCAATCAGGGACGTCGATCAAAGGAACGTTCATAGCTTTACAGAACATTTTAAGGTCCTCAGGGACTCTTAATAAAGCAGAGCGACCTTGAAAAGTGGCCGAGAGACCAAACGGGAACTTCCATTTGTACATAATATTCTTATTGCGTAATGCTTCCAGTAAGGGCTTGAGATCTCTCCTATTTTGCAAGGTGATGTTAGAAAGGTCTTGGAATATTTGTACAGAAGCGCCTTTGTATGATATTTTAGATTTGCCCCTCATCTTTAGCAGGATATCTTCTTTCAGTTTATAATCAGTCAAGCAACAAATTACGTCCCTGGGAGGATCACCTGGTTTACCTCTGGGTCTGAGTGCACGATGTAAGCGCTCCATTTTGATTTTAGACGCAGGGGGTCTGCCCAGAAGGTCATTAAATATATAGTCAATGGCAGGTTGCAAATGCTCATTTTCTATTTCTTCCGGTAGACCACGTATACGTAAATTATGGCGTCTACTTCTATTCTCCAAGTCCTCTGTTTGACGTTGCAAGTCTCTCATTTGAAGTAATTGCACGTTCATTTTGTTATCCATTCTACGTAGGGTATTATCATGCTGTGTACTAACTTTTTCCACATTTTGCACACGATGCGCCATGTCTTGTATATCTATGCGGAGCTCCGCAATTGCTGCTGTTAGCGTAGTTTTAATGTCATTTTTAATATCAATTGCAACAGCTTGGAGGTCCAACAGACTGGGTTGTTGGTAGCTCATCTCAGTGTTGTTTCCTATCACCACAGCTGGCATTTTAGTATGAGGCATCGAATGTTCCATTCGAGCATCTATCGAAATTTCCTGTGACGCACTTACATTAGGGGCCGCCATGTATGCGCCTTTATCGCCGTCGGAACGGAACAACCGTCGATTTAACGGCGAACGTACTTGTTAGTTCTCGTACACTGGCGTCACAGGGTCGAATCCGTACAGTCAGCGGGTATCGAAAACAGCGGAAAGCCTCCGGTGTGTATAGAGAAGACTGCAGCGGCGGGAGCTACGGATTCAAGCTGCCATCTTCCAGCGCGTCCAGGCCACGCCCCCCAGATTTTTTTGTAAAGGTGAACTATTCTTTTAAAAACGAAACAAAAAAAAACCCACAGCTCTGTCTGCGATTCTCACCTGTCCCCTGCAGTCGCTACTTTCCACCGTTAGATGTCCTCAGTCTTCCAGACTGAGGATATACAGTGAGTGCTGGGCATCATTGACCCGCCCCTGAGTGGGCGTCACCTAAACATCCTTCACAATGTACTGTTGCAGCATCATCAAAGCCTGCCCTCTGCTGGAGAAGAAGAGGATCCTGCTCGTCACATGACCGACCTAAAGACGCCTGGAAAAGGTAAAGATACAAAAAAAAAAGGCATTTCATTAGTCCAGAAGTCTGTCCCTTTGTATTCTCAAGCGCTGTGGCGCATGTGAACGGTGTGACCGTGCTTTCTGTGGGGCACCGGTTTGGTGGGCGATCTGGTGATCCCGAAACCCCAGTACAAGGGGGGGTTCCCAAACACGCCCACTACTGCTTGTTCCTCTGGTTTTCATCCACCAATTTGACCCAGAACTGCCAATGAATGTGATTGGTGGAGGAAGTTGCACAGACCCTGTGAGGTGACATCTGAAATTCTGGCTGCAGATAAGACCGGAGCAGCTCTTTATTTATAAAATGATCGCAGCTTTTCAAAGGAAGGCGATAATCCAACAGCAGGAATGAGACTCTGTGTAATGACCAGGAAAGGTGGGCGGAGCTGAGAACCCCAATTTGTCACCTATTTTTAAGGTTAGAGCACCACCTCTCAGCTAATTAGCATATCTTTCCAGCACTGGCTCACCAAGCCACATGTTCCCTCCCCTTCTTCCCATAGCCATCATCCATGCCCCCCCAACCCCCATTCTCTTCTGCATGTAACACAAAGACATCATTACCTTATCACTAAGAACACTCTCCAGCTACAATGCATCAGCAGTCACTGGAAGTAAATACAAGTTACTGCAACTTTTTGGGGCTTCCATCTCGCGCTACAAGAAAATGGCCGCCGCTCTGCAGCTAAGCAGGATCCGATGGACTCGGGGACTAACAAAAAATGGCGACCGCTCTCCAGTAGAAAAACATTTTTAGTTTTATGCGCGCCCTCTAGCGTCTGCTGCAGGGACGCTCTCAGGGTCAGGAGGCGGGACCCGGTTGCCAACCAGCACGCAGAGCGGCGATTTCCGCTTTTTTTTTTGTTGCGCTTTCGTTGTGTGCGTTCCACGGACGCCCAGCGACTTCCGGGCTGGCTGAGCGCATGCGCAAAGGCTGAATATTAGAAACATGAATAAAAATCTTTATATAAAACCTGCGGGGTCAGAATAATGACATAAATCCCCTCTCAGAGCTTTAGCTGTGAAATAAATGGATACAACTCTAGGCAAACCACTATATAAAAAACAAAACAAAGGAGTTCTACTGTCCTTCCAGTCTTGCAATTTACACTGCACTGCCTGTAAGGGGAGGAAACCCCATTTTTTTCTGTGATGTCAGGGGCCACACTTGGGGCCCGCTATATTTAGAGAGCTCACAGAAGCCACTGCTCTTGGAAAACGGTCATGTGTCACCCAAAACTTTTTATACAAAATGGAAAATGTGTGCGACAAACCTAACAGCGATAGTTTATTTATTGGAGGAGGCGGGGGGGGGGGGGGGGGGTAGCCTCGGACGTCCTATATGTTTTGAATTTGAAGCCCTCTCTAACCGTCAGGGGTCTCAAAATGGCGACCCTACAAGTCCCATGAGGCATTGCAAGGCTGACAGTTACAAGCATGATTCCCACAGGCAGAGGCATGATGGGACTTTCAGAACAGCTGGAGGGCCACCAGTTTGAGACCCCTGTGTCTACTGCAATCTGTTCCAGTCCACCTGGGAGGTTTGAATGCTCGCTCCCACCTGTGTGCGGTCCCCCCTCTTCACGTTACATTAATAATAGCTTTAATAAAATCCAGGAGCGATGGTGAGAGCCCCTCATAATGGAAATATCTGGTGTGCAGACCCAGACTTGGGAAATCAGCGCAGGGATGGAGGGAACCCCTCATAATGGGCACAGCAGGTGTGTGCAGACCCAGGAACTCAGCACAGGGATGGTGGGAACCCCTCATAATGGGCACAGCAGGTGTGTGCAGACCTAGGAACTCAGCACAGGGATGGTGGGAACCCCTCATAATGGGCACAGCAGGAGTACAGACCAGGGAACTCAGCACAGGGATGGTGGGAACCCCTCATAATGGGCACAGCAGGAGTGTGCAGACCCAGGAACTCAGCACAGGGATGGTGGGAACCCCTCATAATGGGCACAGCAGGAGTGTGCAGACCCAGGAACTCAGCACAGGGATGGAGGGAACCCCTCATAATGGGCACAGCAGGTGTGTGCAGACCCAGGAACTCAGCGCAGGGATGGAGGGAACCCCTCATAATGGGCACAGCAGGTGTGTGCAGACCCAGGAACTCAGCACAGGGATGGTGGGAACCCCTCATAATGGGCACAGCAGGAGTACAGACCTGGAGGTGACTCGTTGACATTTTTTACAGGTTACCAGTTTAGAGTTACAGGGTTGGTCTAGTGCTAGAATTGTTGCAGGCGCTCTAACGCACATGGCGATACCTCACATATGTGGTTTTAATGGTGTTTACATATGTGGACGGGACTTACGTGTGCGTTCGCTTCTGAGCGTGAGCCATCGGGGACAGGGGCATTTAAAAAAATTTTTTAATTTTTTTAATTTTTAAATGTTTATTTTTTTTAGCACTTTTATTGCTATTACAAGGAATGTAAACATCCCTTGTAATAGGAAAGGTGTGTGACAGGTCCCCTTTATGGAGAGATGTGGGTTCAATAAGACACCACATCTCTCCTCCAGGCTGGAAAGCATGAGACTGGGAAAAAAAAAATTTCACCGATCTCATGCTGACAGCCGCTATTGCAGCTTCATCTGGTCACCGGTCATCTCTATCCTCGTCACCCGGCGCCGGTCGATCCGTTCTCCAGACCCCCGATGGCATGGTAGAGTAAAAGCACCAGATGGTGGCGGGAGGGGGGAGAGATGTCCCCTCCCGCCACCTATAAGAACGATCAAGCAACGGAACTGCCCCTATGATCATTCTTATGGTGCGCAGAATCACCGGCTGAAAAGAAGGATATCTGAGTGATGCCTGCACCCGCACCCATAATTCAGATATCCCCACTGAAAGTCCAGGACGTCATTTGACGTCCAGCGGTAGGGAAGTGTTTAATGTTCGATTAAAGCCACCATGAAGGCATTAAGGGGAACTCTTTAATCTTTTTTTTCACAGCAGCAAGAGAAACAATGACTGAGCCGTGGTTTACATCATCAATTGAGTCTACAGTACATCGGAGTACAAAACGCTTACCAAAAAGATTTGACCATTAAAGGGGTTATAAAGATAAAATAAGTAAATCCCTAAATAGCTCCCTTTACCTTAGTGCAGTCCTCCTTCACTTACCTCATCCTTCCATTTTGCTTTTAAATGTCCTTATTTCTTCTGAGAAATCCTCACTTCCTGTTCTTCTGTCTGTAACTCACCACAGTGATCTGAGGCTTTTTCCCTGGTGTGGAGAAAGCCTCTTGAGGGGGCGAACAGGAGTGTCAGGACGCTCACTAACACACAGCTCCTTTCTCTATCTGCAAAGTAGAGAGCCTCCTGACACTCCTGTTCGCCCCCTCAAGAGGCTTTCTCCACACCAGGGAGAAAGCCTTGCATTACTGTGTGGAGTTACAGACAGAAGAACAGGAAGTGAGGATTTCTCAGAGGAAATAAGGACATTTAAAAGAAAAATGGAAGGATGAGGTAAGAAAAGGAGGACTGCACTAAGGTAAAGGAAGCTATTTAGGGAAAAACATTTTTTCCTTTACAACCCCTTTAAGGATCCAAAAGTGATTGCCCCCATAATACAGCATATTTTGGTCCCTATTGGTGATCTCCTTGTGGACCTGCAACTGTCGCTTACCCCCAACCTTCCCTCACAAGTTCCTACCCCAATTTGTTGGTTTCTCATTCTCAGAAAGTATTCAGCCTTGCGAAAGATGGTCATGTCCATGGCATTTACATTTACTGAGACGTTACCCTACTGAGCCGTCTGGCTCCTCGAGAACTCCTATCGGAAGTTGTTGCAAAGTCTGTGGATGTTCTCATTTATCCAGGTGGTGGTAGATCTAGTAGTATTTGGTCACATTCAATTAGGATTGTTCTGAAATGTTGGAGACATTTTGTAGGTAATTTTAGTAACTTCTTCAGATCTAGTGAGTATCGGGGAGATACCCGAAGCGTCACCTTAATCACTTCAATACCCGGCACTTACACCCCCTTCCTGCCCAAGCCAATTCTTAGCTTTCATCGCTGTTTAAATGACAATTGCGCGGTCATGCTACACTGTACCCAAACAGAATTTTTATCATTTTGTTCCCATAAATAGAGCTTTCTTTAGGTCAGGGGTCTCCAAAATGCAGCCCGAGGGCCAGATGTGACCCTTTGCTAGCCTTTATGCGGCCCATGGGGCATTATTCCTCCAACTGATATGAGGCACTATTCCTTCCACTGACACCAACAAGGGGGCACTATTTCTTCTACTGATATCAATGACGGAATACTATTTCTCCTACTGATAGGGGCCCTACTTCTCCTCCTACTGACCACCAACCCTGAGGCCACATTTACTCTTAATGGTGCTGGACCCGGGACATTTTCTGCCCCCGCTGGCCACAATCCGGCCCTCCTAAAGTCTGAAGGACAATAAAGTGGCCCTTTGTTTGAAAAGTTTGGAGACCCCTGCTTTAGGTGGTAATTGATCACCTCTGCATTTTTTATTTTGTGCTAAACAAATAAAAACAGACCGAAAATTTTGAAAAATAAAACGTTTTTCTTTTGTTTATTTTATAAAATGTTGTAAATAAGTAAGTTTTCTCCTTCACTGATGGGCACCAACAATGGGAACTGATAGGCAGCACTGATGGACATTGATATGCAGCACTGGTGGGCATTGATAGGCGACACTGGTGGGCATTGATAGTCGACACTGAAAGGCTGCACTGATCGGTACTTCTGGGTGGCACTGATAAACGACACTAATGGGCATCACTGATGGCACTGGCAGGCATTGTAAATGGGCACCAATTGGCAGCTGCCTTGGCACTGATTGACATTTCCCTGGTGGTCTAGCGTAGCATACCTGGTGGTCCTGGTCGGCATTCTGGTGGTCCTGGGCAAGCAGTGCTGATAAACAATCAGCACAGACACCCCCCCCCCTCCCGTCTGGAGAACAGCCGATCGTCTCATCTACTCGCGTCTGTCAGCCGATCGTCTCTCATCTACTCGTGTCTGTCAGACGCAAGTGAGAAAAAGCCGATCAGTGTAGCCAGGGGAGGACTGTCCAAGATCAGTGTAGCCAGGGAAGGACTGACCATTCAGGCCCTTGAGCAATTCCCGAAGGCCCCATGCCACTAGTGGGCCTCATTAGGGTTGCCAGCCTCAGTAAAACCAAGGACAGTATGTAAAAATCATTTTGTTTACATCTGTCCTTGAAATGTCCCTTACCCACATCCTTTTGGTCTACAAATCCCAAGATTATAGCTGCCCCGCCTCTCCAGTACCTTCTCAGTGTGTGTATGTATACTGTGTGTGTGTACGTATGTGTATTTTGTGTGTATGTATACTGTGTGTGTGTGTTTGTATATGTGTGTATACAGTACTGTGTGGCCCAATAATCTCCTATTGCCCAGGGGCCCAATAATCTGCAGCTGTCCCCCGGCATCTCTGCACCGAGAACCGAGCCACTGAACACTGGCCGATGGCTCGGTTCTCACTCCTCCCCGAGCAGAGCGATGCTGACTGCCAGTCAGCATCACTCTTGCGCTACTTCTCCATGCTCATTGGAGCGCTGAACAGTGGAGGGGCGGGGAGCAGCCGTCTCAGTGGCTCGCTGAGACTGCTATCCATCAAGGCAACTGGCGGATCCAGACTCAACCGATGAGTGCAAAACTAATTGTACTCCTGTGATCCATAGGAGAAGCCCAACCTAAAAAGCACCGGCTGGACTTCTCCTTTCATCCAAGCACCATGGAATGTGCAGTTGGTTGTCCAAGAACAAGGTGGAAGGTGGTTACAGTACATACAGTATTTCCATCACTGGTGTCAGAAAATCTGCATCGGTGTTAATCTTTCGATTCATATGGAGGTGAATGTGTGAATTGATGTCAAATTGTCTGGGTAGTGTGGTATTGCAGTATGAAGTAACTGCCCTCCTTTAAGCCTCTAGATCAGGGGTCTCAAACTAGTGGTCCTCCAGTTGTTGCAAAACTACAAGTCCCATCATCCCTCTGCCTGAGGGAATCATGCCTGTAACTGTCAGCCTTGCAATGCCTCATGGGAATGGTAGTTTTGCAACAGCTGGAGAGCCACCAGTTTGAGACCCCTGCTTTAGACCAGCGTTTCTCAACTCCAGTCCTCAAGCCCCCCCCAACAGGTCATGTTTTCAGAATTTCCCTCAGATGAATCGGCTGTGGTAATGACTAAGGCAGTAAAACTAATCAAATCACCCGTGTAAAAGTAATGGAAAGCCTGAAAACAGACCTCTTGGGGGTACTTGAGCACTGGAGTTGAGAAACATTTCTCTAGCCACTTAAGCCCAGAGCCTCTTTCTGAGATTTGGTGTTTGCAAGTTAACCACTGGAGGACCGCCTAACCCCGATATACGTTGGCAGAATGGCACGGCTGGGCACAAGGACGTTGCCTTTTATGTGCTCAGCTGTGGGTCGCGTGCTCGTGATCAGGTCCAAAGCTCCGTGACCGGACCCGATCGCCGCCGGTGTCCCACGATCGGATCACAGAAGCTGAATAACGGGGAAAGGTGAGTGTAAACAAACCTTCGCCGTTCTTCTGTGTGGGTTGTCACTGATCGTCTGTTCCCTGTCATAGGGAACGACGATCAGTGACGTTACACGCCCCCCTACAGTAAGAATTGCTCCCTTAGGGCACACTTAACCCCTTAGCGCCCCCTACTGGTTAACCCCTTCACTGTCAGTGTCATTTTCACAGTAACAGTGCATTTTTATAGCACTGATCGCTGTGAAAATGACAATGGTCCCAAAAATGTGTCAAAAGTGTCCGCCATAATGTCGCAGTCACGAAAAAAAAAACACTGATCGCTGCCATTACTATTAAATTTTTTTTTTATTATTAAAGAGGACGTCCACTCAAAAAAAAATATTAAAAGCCAGCAGCTAAAAATACTGCAGCTGCTGACTTTTAATATTAGGACACTTACCTGTCCTGGAGTCCAGCGCTGTCCGCAGCAGAGGACGAGCGATCGCTCATCACTCTGCTGCTCCCCCCTCCATCCACGGTGAGGGAACCAGGAAGTGAAGCGCTCCGGGTTCACTGCCCGGTTCCCTACGGTGCATGCGCGAGTCGCGCTGCGCCCGCCGATTGGCTCCCGCTGTGTGCTGGGAGCCGAGTGTTCCCAGCACACAACGGGGGGGCGACGGGAGGTGACGACATGCCCGTATTTTGCCCGAGAATGCTGGGCCGGAAGTGGGTGCAAATACCTGTCTTAAGACAGGTATCTGCACCTCCCCTCCCCCCTGAAAGGTGTCAAATGTGACACCGAAGGGGGGGAGGGTTCTGATCAGCACGAGTTCACTTTAGGGTGGAGCTCCGCTTTAATAAAAATGCCATAAAACTATCCCCTATTTTGTAAACACTATAACTTTTGCGCAAACCAATCAAATGCTTGCGATTTTTTTTTTAGTTACCAAAAATATGTAGAAGAATACGTATCGGCCTAAACTGAGGGAAAAAATCGTTTTTTTTTATATATTTTTGGGGGATATTTATTATAGCAAAAAGTAAAAAAAAAAAATATATATATATATATATATATTTTTTTTTTAAATTGTCGCTCTATTTTTGTTTATAGCGCAAAAAATAAAAACCGGAGAGGTGATCAAATACCACCAAAAGAAAGCTCTATTTATGGGAAAGAAAGGACGCCAATTTTGTTTGGGAGCCACGTCTCACGACTGCGCAATTGTCGGTTAAAGCGATGCAGTGCCGAATCACAAAAAGGGGCCAGGTCCTTTACCTGCATAATGGTCCGGGTCTTAAGTGGTTAATTTTTTTTTACTTTGCTATAAAATTAATAAGAACCCCCAAACATTATATATATATTTTTTCTAACACCCTAGAGAATAAAATGGCGGTCGTTGCAATACTTTTTTTACACCGTATTTGCTCAGCGGTCTATTTTAATTAAAAAATAAAACAGTATGTAACAATGCAGTTTGGTTTTTACCAAAGACATGTAGCAGAATACATTTTGGCCTAAATCTATGAAGAAATTCAATTTTTTATTGAGTGCGTTTTATAGCAAAAAGTAAAAAAAATATTTTTTTTTGTTTAAAAATTATCAAATAGCACCAAAAGAAAGCTCCATGTGTCTGAAAAAAAAAATGATATACTGTAAAATTTGTGTACAGTGTTGTATGACTGAGCAATCGCCAGATAAGATATACAATTCATTTGAGTACAGTTTTGCATGACAGTGTAATTGTCAGTCAATGTCACAATGCTGAAAAATGGTCTGGACAGGAAGAGGATTTTAACATGCCGGTGTTCTATCGAATAGTGCATCCCGCCGGATAATGCCTCAGATGATCCCAGTCCGCAAAGTCACTCCAGCTGATATGTTGATTAGTTGCCGTGACGTCAACACTGCGCATGTGCAGATCATTGAAGGCATTATCCGACGATCTGCGAAAGAAAAATGTAATTGTCAAATTCTACCTGCCTCTCTGCTCATGCGGGAGAATTGTACATTTTTTTGGGGGTTTTGGTGTGTTGCAGGACGGTGGCCAGCCCTGCAACACACCAAAATCCGCCTGTCATGTGATCGTTCAGTTCTCCCGCATGAGTAGACAGCCAGGCAGAATCTGAAGATTACATTCTTCCTTTGCAGAACATTGGATAATGTCTCTGACAATGTACGCATGTGTAGTGTTGGCGTCACGCCAGCTGATCAACATATCAGCTGGAGTGACATTGTGTACTGCGCGTGCGCAGATCGTCAGACGCATGAGCTGATGGGGAGATGCACTGTTCGATAGAACACCAGGTGTTCTGTCAGGCCTTGTACACACGATGTAATTTATCCGCTGTAAACGGTCCCGGGACCATTTACAGCGCATATTTACGCTGGGCTATTTTGATCCGATGGCTGAACACACCATCGGATCAAATTCCCCGCCGGAGGACAGCGCGGCGACGCGGCGGTGACGTTGACGCCGTCAAGTCACCGCACCAGGAATTAAAACACTTCCGCATGCGTCGGATCCATTCACAGGATACGACGCATGTGCGGGCAGATATGTCCGCTGGTTAGGCGTACTAACCAGCGGACATATCTGACGGGCAGCTCTCCGGCGGAAAAATTTCAAAGCATGCTTTGAAACTTTTCCGCCGGAGGAATCCGTCCAAAACTGTCCGTTTGCCCCTACAGACGAGCGGATTTTTCGTCTGAAATGGTCCGTCGGACCATTTTCAGCAGATAAATTCCCTCGTGTGTACAAGGCCTCAAAATAGCCAATTCATCAAGATCTCTAATTACGTACAGTCATTAATTGGAGATTTCGACGACTTGCTGTTTTAAAACAACAAATCGGCAACAGTGCACACTCCGGTACACAAAGACTTTATGGTTATAAAAAATAAAATAAAAATAAAAAACCACAGAGGTGATCAAATACCACCAAAATAGAGCTCTATTTTTGGGAAACAAAGGACGTCAACTTTGTTTGGGAGCCACTTCGCACGACTGCGCAATTGTCAGTTAAAGCGACGCAGTGCCGAATCGCAAAAAGTGGCCCGGTCATTGACCTGCATAATGGTCCGGGGCTTAAATGGTTAAAGGGATAGTAGAAGCTTGCGTTTTTTTTTTTCCTTTTAATAATAAATGTTATACTTACCTGCTCTGCGCAATGGTTTTTGCACAGAGCAGCCCCGATCCTCCTCTTCTCGGGATGCATGAAGGTCCTTCAGCCTTTACAACCACTTTAAAGGAACACTAAACTCAGAATTATTTTTTTTTTTTAAATAACAAACATGTGATACTTACCTCCACCGTGCAGCTTGTTTTGCACAGAGTGGCCCGGAAAGCTGTCTTCTGGGGTCCCTCGGCGGCTGTCTCGGCTCCTCCTCGCAAAAGCTTTCTACCTTCATGCGAGAGAGCTCGCATGGTGGAAAGCTTTTGCGAGCGCGCTCCCGTGATACAGCGGCGGCCGTAGCCGCCGACTGTATCACTCGGCTCCACCCCCCGGTGAGCTGCATCATCCGCTGTGATTGACAGCAGCACCAGCCAATGGCTGCGCTGCTATCAATCCGCCCAGCCTAGCCAATCAGTAGCCAGGCTGGGAACTGAAGAGGATGACAAGCACGCACCCAGGAATTTCGAACGGTCAGGTAGGTACTGTCAGATGTTTTTTTTTTTACCTTAATGCATAGGATGCATTAAGGTAAAAAAACTTTTACCTTTACAACCCCTTTAAGGTGTCAGTGCTACCAGTGTGGATGTAAATGCTTGGGTATGAAGACATGGCTACAAAACATCTTCAGCATTACAGATCAAGTGCAAGTGAATGAGACCAAGTACTACCAGTTTGTCCCATTTGTCAGACGTGTCCTTGGTCTCTCGTCACACCTTCACTGGTGCAAATACTGATGGGCGATCAGAGAGGTTTTCCTTTTAAAACTCTTGCTACAAACCGAGCAGGAAAAGGGCTTTTCCCCTGTGTGAGTCCTTTCGTGTGTGGCCAGGTTTGACTTTTGAGTGAACCTTTTCCCGCATACAGAACAAGAATACGGCTTCTCATCCGTGTGGGTCCTTTCATGCGTGACCAAGAAATCTTTCAGGGCAAAAAGTTTACCACAGATGGAGCACGAATATGGTTTCTCCCCCGTGTGGATTAACTCATGCCGATCCCGACGGGCTTTGACCGGGAAGGGTTTGCCGCAGTAAGAGCAGATGTATGGTTTCAGTCCTGTGTGGATCCTGAGATGTTTGACGAGGTCTCCTTTTTGCGTAAAACACTTCCCGCACTCCGAGCAGGAAAATGGTTTCTCCCCCGTGTGAATTCTGAGATGTTTAACAAGATCGCCTTTCTGCGTGAAACATTTGTCACATTCCGAGCATAGGTATGGTTTCTCCCCTGAGTGGAACTTCTGGTGCTGGGCCAGGATGACCGTATCTGAGAAGGACTTTCCACACTCAGAACACGAGTATGGCCTCTCATCAGAGTGAACCTTTTCATGTTTTACCAGGTGGGCTTTTTGGGTGAAGACTTTGCCGCATTTACAACAGGAGAAAAGGCGTTCCCTTACATGGATTCGCTCATGGGCAAGAAGTTCTGATCGCTTAGAAAAACGTTCTGCACACTCAGAGCATGGGAAGTTCTTAGGACACCTTGCGGCCATTGGACGGAGCGATGGATCCACACTGGGAGGATCAGGATCCAGATCCAGGACCTTAGTGTACCGTCCATCTGGAGAAAATAAAAAGTGGAGGGGACATACAGTGCATTGATTAAAGCTGAACTCCAGACAATTTCGTAAAGGTAGGCCTTGTCGACAGTAAAAACATGGCCAGAGGCTTTGAGAGGAAGTAAACAAACAAAACCAAAACACCCTGCAAAACAAAGGCATAATGAGCTAATATGCATAGCATACTAGCTCATTATGAATTACTTATCTGAGATTCAAGCACCCGCAGCGGTTCTCAATCCCCTCCTCCATTGCCATCATCTTTCTTGGAGTGACTTGCGGGTATCGCGGCTCCGGCGCTGTGATTGGCCGGAGCCATAATGACGTCACTCCCGCGTGGGAGCCGCCAGTCACGGCACGATCGCCGTTGGAAACAGCACGCTCAGTGCGCAGTTGTCTATGGCGCATGTGCTGTAGACATTGGTGCCTGTCCTTTCTGCAAATATCTCCTAAACCAGGGGTCTTCAAACTACAGAGCTCCAGTTGTTCAAGAACTACAATTCCCATCATGCCTAGTCATGTCTGTGAATGTCAGAGCTTTACAATGCCTCATGGGATGTGTAGTTCCGCAACAGCTGGAGGGTCGTAGTTTGAGGATCCCTGTCCTAAACCCTTTAGGTTTGGGAGATATTACTTGCACCTACAGGTAAGCCTTAATCTAGGCTTACCTATAGGTTTAAAGTGGTCTGTAAAGGTTTACAGCCACTTTAAACCCTTCCCAACCTACTAAAAATATAATTTTGTCCTCATCGGAAAGAGCTTCCCCATCAGTTCCTGTCCTGACAGGAAGTAAGGGGGGGAATCTACTCAACAAAGACATAGATGGTAATAGGAATGAATGTCAAATTCGATTTGAATTGTTTTTTAAGTAATTTTTAACCTACGATCTATTTAATACCTGAGTTTGAGGAATTTACCATATTTGCAATAGACCCTAGTCTAAGAGGTCTCTAGAGCTCTGTATGGTCCCAGGGTAGAGATCACCATGCTGGGTCCCATATGTATTGCAATACATCACTTGGTGATACCAACTTTAATTATTTGGTGCATAACCTGTTTTACTAATGTACGATATAGAATTTTAATAGGATTTTTTAAAATTTTATTTTAATATTTTAATGATATGTGAACATGACACTCGTATGTAAGACCATCCCGACATTGATGTCAGGGCCTGCATAGTTTCTGAGTGTTTACAAGTTGAGGATCATTGGTCACTGATTTACTTGTCTTGTTCTTGTTTTTATCAAAGATCAGTACCTAGCCAGAGACGCTAGATGGCGGCATACTAGCTGCATCTGATCCATAGACATACAGCATTGGAGATACGTGAAGTTGTTACACACATTTAGTATTCCCAATGTGGCGGTTTTTATGTGCCACTTTTATTCTAATGAAATGTGTCCTGTTTAGTTGCACCTTATTCGTAAAAAGATTGATCCCTCTCTGTGCTGACACGGAGAGCTCCGATCCACTTCCTGTTGTGATGGCGGACTACGGGAAAATGGCGGATACCGAGCTTCCGGTCTGTACAGATAAAGGGAACCAAGATACGTCCAATCAAACGCCCCAGATGAAGACACGTGATTGTCGTAACGCGTAGGGTAAGGGAAGGACGTACACCGAGTGACGTGCCACCAGCGCTGCAGTCGCCGTTGTCCTACATGCTGTTTATATTCTCATTTATGTAAGTGCAATTCTTTTATTAAACCGTTTTTACCGACGATATCACACGATTGGAGGCCTTTTGTTTCCCTCTCCCCGTTGTTGCTGAGATTCTAGGTACATCTCTCCCCCCACTGATCCATGGTAGGGAGCAGGACCCCCCAGGGAGGCATCCATAGGAGGATTATCTATCAAGGCTTTTTTCTCACCGGTTTGAGGTGAGAGTTCTGGGAGACCAGACCCTGTGTGTGGTGTATTTCACATCTCTCAGATCAGTGGGCATCTCCTAGCAGTTTCAGCACTATGGACTATTGTTGCACCTATTGATTTATGCACTTTTGGACTTTGTCCCTGGTGCACTCCAGTTAGGCACTCTGCACTTTAGTTGCAACTGTGATATATTTATATCTTGCTTTTTTCACTTTTTATTTATCCATGTGATTATTTGTATATATACTTTGCGCAATCACCCTATATTTAATCTGGTAATAGGAACCTGATGGAGGCTCTCAGGGCCGATCCTAGGCAGGGTGCACAGGGTGCATTGCACCCAGGTGCCTGCAGAGGTGGGGGCACCAAACATCTAACAGAAGCCCTCTCTGTGTCCATCACAGAGGCCTCCCTCCAGGTCCCAAAAAAGTACTCTGCTCCTCTTCCTGTACTTTGTTTATTGTTAAGAGATCATGTAAGGATCGCAGGTAATGAAGACTTCATGGGGGAACATCTCTGTGGTGGTTGAGTCATTGCCATAGAAACATTTGTAAAGTGGAGGAGTTCGTAAAATGACGACGCCCATGTGGGGGTGCCAGAAATATTTCTACACCAGGTGCCTGTGACCCTAGGATCGGCCCTGGAGGCTCTAATCCTTCCCTATTTGTACCAATGGTGCTTTCAAACATTATGGAGAGCCAAACTTACCAGTATGGTATCTGACCAACTTTGTTTTGTAACTCTATTAGGAGTAAATGAGGTGATAGTACAACAATTTACAAGGATAAATATAATATAATCCTGGGGTGTCAAACTTTTTTTTTCTTTCAATAGATTTTTATTGGATTTTAGAAAATTACACATATCTAGTATACATATGCAGTAAGATACATCATGAAATACAGTAGCAATACACAGCAATACAGAGGTCGCAAATAAACAATCTAATACACAGGAATATTCTCATAAGCATAGAATCTAGTTTTAAATGAAGACAATCAAAAGTATCTACAATACAAACTTCAAGTACCATCAAGGAACAATACATGCAGTAAAAGGAAACAGTCAGAATATAGAACACAGTGTCTCCCACAATAAACAAAAAAATGTTCACAGCAGGCATAGGTGCTGCTGCAACCAGAGAACCTCAGAAAAAATAAATAAAAGGGCATTCAAACATATAGACGTTTATCATTTTGGTCGTTCCATATTACCCAAGGATGCCATAATGTATCATGTTTATGCAAAGTATTCATAGAAGTGGCTAACATGCGTTCATACGTCATATGTAAATTGGTCAGATCTATAGCTTCAATAACAGATGGGGGATGAGAGTCTTTCCATTTTCTAGTGATGGATAACCTGGCAGCAAGAAGAAAGTGGGTGACAGAACTGCGTACATGAGTTGGAAAATCATTGATCCCCAGGGTTAGTAAAGCCAAAGCTGGGTCAGGTTTTATCGGGGAGCCAATCAAAGCAGATATGATGTTAAATATGGCTTTCCAATAATTTGCAAGTAGGGGACAACTCCATAAGACATGTAGTAGATCACCCTTAATGTCACAAAGTCTCCAACATTTATCAGAGTTTTGGCTGCTGAACTTGGACAGTACAGCCGGTGTATAGTACCATCGTAAGGTTATCTTAACTGACAATTCCCACAGGGACGTACACTTGGATACTGATTGATTGATTTTACATGCAGTAAGCCATTCATCACAGGAAAATGACTGTCCTAGGTCCTCCTCCCATTGTATATGGGAGGGAGATTTCACAAAGGTTCTCTTAAGTTGGAATAAATTATAAAAATGGGAAATCCCTCCCTTCTTTGTATCACAAGAATTTAAGAAGGACCATGCTGATGTGTGGAGGTAAATAGGGGCAGTATTCAATTTTTGTAAGCAGCGTGTAATTTGAGTATAATGAGAACAGTATGTTGAAGGCAAGTCAAATTCCGATTGCAATGTAAGGAATGATTTGATTCCGTTTTTGTCGTATAAGTCTTGTATATACACAATGCCTTTCTCACTCCAAAGGTCAAAGGGAACTTGGTTCACAATTAAACGCAGCACTCGAAGTGGTATTTTCACGTCAATTTTAGAGTCTAGAATTTCAGCAGACTGAAGAATTTTCAGCCATGTCGTGATAGACACCTTTATCGTCGGGGACAAATGCGTAGGGATTTTGATGCCCATATGTGCTCCAAACAGCCATAAATAAGTCTGACCCTCTTTGACATAAGTGGATTCGATCATTCCCCACATTGTTGTTGGAGAAGAACGAAACCATTCTTTAGCTTGTGTCATAATGGATGCATAAAAGTAATCCTGGAAGTCGATATAGCCCACTCCACCCCACTTCCTATGTTTGATAAGTTTATGGTGGGCACACCTGGATTTTTTGCCATTCCATATGTATCTAGACAATAAAGATTGAAGAGATTTAAAAAATTTAATAGGGACTGGGATGGGCACACTTCTAAATACATATAAAATTTGCGGCAGATGGATCATTTTAAACGCAGAGAGTCTACCCCACCAAGAGAATTCATTCCTTCCTAGTTTGAGCAAATCCAATTGTAATTTATTTTTTAGGGGAACATAGTTATGTACAAATAGGGATTTAGTTGTTCTCGTAAGGTTTATACCAAGGTATGAAATGTTGTTCTCCGCCCATACATAGGGGAATGTGTTTTGGAGAATGTTGTTTGATATAGCGTCAATTCCAATGTCTAGCACATAGGATTTTGTGGTATTTACTTTATAATAGGAGATCCTTCCAAACCATGACAGTATATTTTGTACTTCCACTAGAGATGTACATGGGTCAGTCAACATTAATATAATATCATCAGCAAATAGACTGATCTTATGGACTTGAGGACCAATAGTAATGCCCGAAATTTTAGGATGAGACCTGATATGTTCCGCCAAAGGTTCTATCATTAAGTTAAAAATCAGGGGCGACAGAGGGCAACCCTGACGAGTTCCATTAGTGATATCAAAAGGTCGGGATAGTAGATTAGAAGTAAAAACTCTTGCATTTGGGAATGAATATAAGGCAAGTATAGCTTTAAGAATAAGTCCCTGGAATCCAAATTTCTGTAGAGCTAATGATAAATAGGACCAGTTCACTCTATCGAACGCCTTCTCTGCGTCCAATGATAGGAGCAGAGAAGGCGTTCCAGTCATATTAATATTGTGAATAACATTAATTAGTCTTCTAGTCGCATCAGATGTTTGACGTCCCTTGATGAATCCAGTTTGGTCTATATTTATAAGGTTAGGGAGAATATCAATCAGTCTATTAGCAATTATTTTAGCATATATCTTAAGATCAATGTTGAGTAGAGAAATGGGTCGAAAATTTGGGGGGGAGGTAGGATCTTTGCCAGGTTTGGGAAGCGTGATAATCAATGCGGAGAGCATTTCCTTCGGAAATGACGACGAGGATGCAACATGGTTATAAAGGTCTCTCATATGGGGTACCAACAATTCCTTAAACAGTTTAATATATTCTCCAGAGAAACCATCAGGGCCTGGTGCCTTGGCGCTGGGCATAGAGTTAATGGAATGTATAATTTCAATGTCGGTGAAAGGGGTATTCAGTAGGTCAAGTTGATCATCTGATAATTTAGGCAATTTTAAAGGAGAGAGGAAGGAATGAATCTCGTCAATGGAAGGCTGTTGAATAGTGCCGTCATTGTTAAGGTTATACAAATCACTATAGTATGAGCTAAATAAATCAGCCATTTTTTGCGGATTTATAATTTTTTCTCGAGTGACGGGGTCAATAAGGTGCGAGATTTTAGTCTTTTGTCTGTGTCCTTTAATACGAGATGCCATAACTTTACCTGCCTTATTATTGGTGACGTAGGAGCGCGCCTTTAACTTCCTAAGTTTGAGGTCATAAGATTGCAGGAGCATAGAGCGTAATTCGTGTCTTAAGTCATAAAGTTGGGATTGGAGAGTCGGAGAGGGGTTAGCCCTATTTTTTGAATCAATGTCATTCAATTCCTTCGTTAGTTTATCTAGTTTTGCAGTCCGTTTCTTTTTGTATTGCGATCCAAGTTGGATCAAAAGACCACGTACATAGGACTTATGTGCATTCCACAATACCGTCGGGTCGGATACAGAGCCCACATTGTTAGAGAAAAATTCAACTAATTTTTCAGAAATATATCGAATATTATCCGGTAGTTGTAGAAGGTAGTTATTTATACGCCATAAGTGTGATTTTTGATGAGAATTTGCATTTTTCAATTTTATGCTGATGGGTGCATGATCCGACCAGGTGATATCATGGATGCGGGTGTCAATTACATTTTGTAGCAGCCATTTATCAGAGATAAACAGATCAATCCGAGAGTAAGTGTTATGACGCGGGGAATGGAACGTGTAGTCCCTTTCAGCCGCGTGATAACACCTCCATACATCATAAAGATCATTATCCATAAGAAAGGACGCAAGGGGAGAAGCAAATCTTTTGGCACTGGAAGAAGAGTCCATAATAATATCTGGGACCAAATTAAAGTCCCCACATATTAAGAGATGACCTTGCTGAATTTCATTAATTTTCTTCAGAACAGCTTTGTGGAATTTCATCTGTCGAATGTTGGGTGCATATACATTCACAAGCGTGTAGATAACATTATCCAGGGAACAGACCAAAATGATAAACCTGCCCTCAGGATCCAAGGTGCAACCTAACTCTTGGAAGGACAAAGAATCTCGTATAGCTATCATAACTCCCCTCTGTTTACGGGAGTAACTAGCCTTAAATATATAAGGGAAAGATTTATGTAAGCATACAGGCGAATTTTCTAAAGAAAAATGGGTTTCCTGTACACATAAAACATCACAACTATTAGTCAATGCCGTTTTCCACATGGATGCTCTTTTGGCTGGATGGTTTAAGCCATTGGCATTGACTGATAGAAAATTAATGGACATTCTAGCGTGATGTGAGTTGGTTAAGCTATTTGAATACACTCACAAATCTAGATGTCTTGTGGGAAATATGATTTTTTTTTTTGTTTTTTCTCTTTTGTCCTTACTTCCCAGAAGATATAGGGGAGTGCAATATCAGACAAGGCCGATAAAAGCGTCCCAATCAGGTACTTGACAAACAACTAAGCCAAACAACAAATAAACAAACAAAAAAAAAAAAAAAAAAAAAAAAAACTTAAAGCAAAATCAAGACAAATAAATAATTACAAATATTCAGGGATTGTAGGGACAGTCCCTAGTTGTGTAGAACAGAATATTTGTATGAGTAAAACAACTAAAAGAAAACAAATAGCAAGAGTCGGGTACAATATTAAACCGACTGTGTAGGGGTATTAGTTCAAAAATATTCAAATATTAGATCACTACAGAACAGAACACCAGGGGAATTTGTTGACACGTAAACAAGAAAGGAATTTGCAAAAACAAGGGAAAAGTTTCAAGACATTCATTTCCCTTTAGGAGGGTGGTAACCTTCGCGTGAGTTGCGCCCGAAGCGTGATTTTTCCATAGCTTTCCTTTCTCCAGCGGAGACATCCGGATTTATACCCCAGGAGTTCAGAAGTTGCAGTCCTTCCTGAGGCCTTGAAACTGTGACAGTCATACCGTTGTTGGTGATAAGCAATGTAGCAGGGTGTTTCCATTTATATGGTATTTTATGATCGATCAAGGCTTTTGTGATTGATCTCAGTTGCCTCCTCAGGTTTAATGTATATTGTGACAAGTCAGCGTATAGATGAATATCGTTATACGGGTCAGGCAGCGTTGATAGTATTCTAGCCTGTGTCAGAAGCTTTTCTTTGGTAGGGAAGAAATGAACCCTCATAAGAACATCCCTTGGGATAGATGCATCCATATATTTCGGTTTGGGTATACGGTGTATGCGATCAATCATGCGCTCTATTTGAGAAGTCTCAGGCATAAGTTTAACTATCAAGTCATCCACATATTTAAGCAGATCACTCGGAGACACAGACTCAGGTATCCCCCTCAGCTTAATATTATTTCTTCTCGAACGGTCCTCGAGGTCCGCGAGCTTGGCTTTGACCCACAAAGTATCATCAGCCTGGTCCTTGTACGCACCAACAAGATCATCAATGGTACCAGATTGATCCTCCATTTTGTTTTCAACAGTAAGGACTCTGTCTCCCAGACCTTTCAGTTCAATTGATATGTTATTCATCATTACTGAAAAGCTTGTCATGAGGGATGTTTGCAGTGTCAAGAGCATATCTTTCATTGTGGTATCTAGTACTGGCATCCCTGAGGTAGGATAGTTAGCTATAGATGCAGCGTTATGACCCATTTGGACATGAGGTAAAACAGCCATATTGGGAAGGGATATCTGCAATGCGTCATCAATTCTCCTCTTAGATTTAGCCGGGCTAATCGATGATGGACTATGTGGAGGGGAATTCAAATCCTGAGTGTCTGGTTGTACAGAGCCCCATAGATCAGGGTTGTCATCAGGAAGGTCTGTGTATGAGGAAGGCTGTGACGCAGTTGTGTTGCCATTCCTGTCATGAGGCAGTTTCCCCACAGAGGCTGACATGGCGCAGGGATTTATAAGCTTTTCAGCTGATTTTTTGTCCTTACGTTTTCGAGTCAGCATCGGATGTGTTCCGCCACGGGAATTCGATACTTTATATCCGATCTTGTATCGAAAATCGATCGTTTCGCCGCTGTTTTCCCCGGTGTTCTGTCGGAGCTCCGTGCTCAAGCGGCCATTCAGATCGCGTGCAAGCCACGCCCCCCCTGGGGTGTCAAACTTAATTTCATTGTGGACCGCATTAGCATTATGATTGTTCTCAAGGGGCCGGTTGTATCTGTAAGATTAGATGTCCAGCTCATCCCCTCCCCTTACATTAGATGTCTAGAGCCCCCCCCCCCCCCCATCAGAAGTTGAGTCCCCCACTCTCCTTTACATCACAGTGCACCCCCTTCCTTATGCTGCTGCTGGGAAGAAGCTGGATGCATTGCTTGAAAGCAGGGGTCTGGAGGAGGACCAGAGGAGGGCTGGAGGAGAGGTGCAAGGGCCACATGAAATGGCCTGGAGGGCCGGATTCGGCCCGCGGGTCTTGTGTTTGACACCTGAAATCTAATCCAATTAAAGATTAGTAACACTTGGAGGAGGAGAACTTTGGTAGCGATGTACCAAGGCCGTGTTGGGAGAGACCACACAGAAGAGAACTTTATGTGACTAGCATACACCTCCTGGGTTGATCTTCCAGGCTTCACCGTACACTGCTATTTCCAACACCAAACCATGCTGCATCTTTTTCCTTATTGCCACATTTGTTCTGAGTTTACAAAGTAATGAAGCCCGGAGATTGGCATAACAGCTGTAATTTTCATATGTTGATCACAGCAGTGGCATGCACTGTTATGGGCATGTTTACCCACCTGCCGACCGATTACAGTAAATATACTGCAAACGGGCAACAGGTACAGGCACAACCCACGTACATGTACGTGACTGGCCTTCTTTTGGATTTGGGTCTGGCCTATGAGTGTCCCCTGCTGACCTGTGCTGTAATAGGACACACCACAAGTTTGGCAGCAGATTTCAGCCAATTATTTTGACTGAAACCTGCAGCCAATCACACACAAAAGACATGGATGAGGGAGTTTGGGGTGGAGGAACTTGATTGTCCTTCACATAGTCCTAATCTCAACCTGATAGAACACCTTTGGGATGAAGAGACTACAAGCCAGGCCTCCTTCTCACAAATGCTCTTCTGGAAGAATGGTCAAACATTCCCATAGACACACTCCTAAACCTTGTGGACGGCCTTCCCAGAAGAGTTGAAGCTGTGAAGGCCGTCCACTACGGACCAAGACTGGGATGCCATTAAAGTTCATGTGCGTGTAAAGGCAGGTGTCCCAATACTTTTGGCAATATAGTGTATTACCTTTTAATCTTGGGTTTGGATGCCCTTTAATCAAATGAAGGGGAAGAGGTGCTCCTTTATCTATGTATTGTTCATTACTTACCTGTACCGATCTCTGGAAAAATGTCATCCTCTTTGATTACTTCATCCTCTTTTTCCTCCTCTTCCTTTTCTTCCTCCTCATCAATATCCCTTGGCATCTCTCTGGTGTCTCCAGGGTCTGTGAATAAAGATGAGAGTGAAGCCCCCTGTACTGAGATGTATGAGAGACCCAAGAGAGTGGGGGGGGGGGGGGGGGGGGGGGGAGACTGGTCACATCTCTTGGCTGGTAACACACAATGACATGATGTGAGGTGGAGAATACATTGTTGTAGTGACTGAACAAGGAGAATCTGGGACTTTACTCTGGATTGTATTTAAACCTGAGGGACGCAACATGCTTGGCACCAAAAGTAGCTTATCTACCTGTTTTGACACTGAGCCACGTGTGTTTTTGCATATTTTTTATTTATTTTTTAGGTGCCCAAAAAAAAGGGGGGGGGGGTTGTTGTAGGGACTGAATAAGGAGAATCCAGGACTCTTCTCTGGATTTATGTTCATTACTCACCTGTGCTGATCTCTGGAGGAACTTCCTCCTCTTTAATTATTAAATGTAGTTCTTCCTTTTCATTTTTGACGTCTCTCGGAGTCTCTCTGGTGTCTCCGGGGTCTGTGAAAAAAAGATGAGTGAAGGTCCCTGTACTGAGATGTATCAGAGATCCCAGAGAGTGTGTGTGGTGGAGGGGGGGGGGGGGGGGGGGGGGGACTGGTCACGTCTCTTGGCTGGTAACACACAATGACATGATGTGAGGAGGAGAGCCGGAGTCTAATCGAGGCTGATGGCTCCTGACTCCCCCACTGGGCACATAGGCCCAGATTCACAGAGAGTGGGCGCACATTTACGCCGACGTAGCACACACACATACGCTACGCCAGCGCATCGCGGAGAGGCATGCACTGTATTTAGCAAGCTATTGCTCACCAAGATACAAAGGTGCAGGCCAGCGTAAGTGGAAGTGGGAGTGACCCCATGAAAATGATGGTCTGAGCATGGTGCAGTGTTTTTCACCCGGTGTATCACGAACCCGCATACGCCGTGACGTAGATGCATGAATTTGCACCCTACGTACGTGAACGTAACATACAGTCAATATGCATGCCTGTGTTCTCTGGGGCAGACCTTTGCATGTCTTTTGCTGGGTTGCGCCTCATCTACGGGGAATAACTTTATGCCGGACGTACAACTTACGCAAACATCGCATAGATGTGTCGGGCGCACGTACGTTCGTGAATCGCCGTATTTCTCATTTGCATATTTGAATGCCTAATCAATGGGAAAACCATATTTGCGCCCACCCTACGCCAGCGTAAGCAAGATACGTCGGGGTAGGATGGCCTGTTTTTGGACATATGTTGGTTTGTGACTCTGGTGCACACATTTGCACTACATCGGCGTAAAGTGATTTACGTTGGTGTAAGTGCTTTGTGAATCCAGGCCATACTGTCTCCCCATTGCTGTCTACTGGCAGAGGAGGGGGGAGAAGAAGAGCTTGTTGTAGTGACTGAACAAGGAGAATCTGGGGCTCTTCTCAGGATTAAGACTGCATTCACACCTGAGGGACGCAACACGTTTGGCACCAAAGTAGCTTATGTACCTTTTTTGACACCGAGCCAAGTGCATTTTTGCAGGTTTATTTGTTTGAGGTTAAAAACAAAAAGGATTGTTGTAGTGACTGAACAAGGAGGATCTGGGACTATTCTTTAAATTTAGTGTTTATTACTCACCTGTGCTGATCTCTGGAGGAACTTCGTCCTCTTCTTCCTCTTTAATTATTATATTTAGTTCCCCCTCTTCACTTTTGAGGTCTCTCGGCGCGTTTCTGGTGTCTCCAGGGTCTGTGAATAAAGATGAGAGTGAAGCCCCCTGTACTGAGATGTATAAGAGACCCCAGAGAGTGTGGGGGGGGGGGGGGGGAGACTGGTCATGTCTCTTGGCTGGTAACACACAATGATATGATGTGAGGAGGAGAGCCAGAGTCTAATAGAGGCTGATGGCTCCTGACCCCCCCACTGGGCACATACTGTCTCCCCATTACTGTCTACTGACAGAGGAGGGGGAGGGGAGAAGAAGAGATTGTTGTAGTGACTGAACAAGGAGGATCTGGGACTCTTCTCTGGATTGAGACTGCATTCACACCTGAGGGACGCAACGCGTTTGGCACCAAAGTAGCTTATGTACCTTTTTTGACACTGAGCCAAGTGCATTTTTGCAGGTTTATTTGTTTGAGGTTAAAAACAAAAAGGATTGTTGCAGCGACTGAATAAGGAGAATCCAGAACTATTTTCTGGATTTCTGTTTATTACTCACCTGTGCTGATCTCTGGAGAAACTTCCTCCTCTTCTTCCTCTTTAATTATTATATTTAGTTCCCCCTCTTCACCATTGAGGTCTCTCGGTGCGTTTCTGGCGTCTCCATGGTCTGTGAATAAAAATGAGAGTGAAGCCCCCTGTACTGAGATATATGAGAGGCCCCAGAGAGTGGGGGAGGGGGGGGGCTGGTCTTCTTTATTACTCACCTGTGTGGATCTTTGGAGAGATTTCATCTTCTTTACATGGCTCATCACCCTCCATATGCGTCTCTTCTGCTTCATCTTTAACATGAAATAGGCTTTTACCCTTGTCAAAATGAATGAGGCAGTCAGCGTTTTTTTTTTAATAACTTAATCATTTTTCAAATTCAGACCCCCCCCCCCGTTCATCCTACCTGATCCTCCTGATGTTCCTGTGTGGAGTCCCGGGAATACAGAGGACGGGGACATCTCTCTGGGGGAAAAATGGAAAAATGGCGTATCTGGCGGCGTTGCGTATCGTATCGCATTTACACTACGCAAATTACTGGAGCAAGTGCCGTATTCTCAAAGCACTTGCTCCGTAATTTTCGGCGGTGTATCGTAAATGCGGCGTCATAAGGCCGCGTAATTCAAATACTGAAGGAGGGGGCGTGCTGTATTTAAATTAAGCACGCCCCCGCATCAAACGAAGTGCGCATGCGCCGGCCGGGAAAAAAGCCCAGTGCGCATGCTTCAGCTCACGTCGGAAAGCGCCGTTGAAACCAACGTCAAAACGACGTGATCGTCACTTACGCAATTCCCTATTCGCAAACGACTTAGTAAAACGACATAACCGACGGAAAAAGACAACGCTGACCCGACGCCATACTTAACATGGCAACGACGGAACTTCGGAAACATACCCCTCATACAGCAGGGGTAACCTTACGCGTACGCAACCGACGTAAACGACCACGGGGCAGTGTAAAAACGTTCGGGAATCGGCGTATTAGGCTCATTTGCATAGGCAAATGAGAAAACAACCTAAAGGCCACCTAGCGGCTGGCGTTGTCATTACATCTAAGATCCGACGGTGTAATTGCTTTACACCTGTCAGATCTTTAGTGTATCTATGCGTAAGTGATTCTAAGAATCACTCGCATAGATACCCATTGAAAAAAACTGCGATACGACGGTGTATCTGAGATACACCGTCGTATCTCAGCTGAGAATCTGGCCCATTGTTTCTATGTCTTTATATCAGAGGATGTGTATCTAGGGGGATCCTCAATACTCTTCTCTCCTTTACAAGAAATGAAAGTCTCCTCTTACCCGGTGAGGTGAGGGGCGGCCGGTTCTCCATCATGACGTCCTTGTAGAGATCCTTGTGTCCTTCTATATACTCCTTGGTACGTGAAAGCTCATACTTAGAAAAAACACAGATCTGTAACGATATGGCTGCAATAGGTGGAATAAAAAGGATAGAAATTTAGTATGTAAAGCACCCATAATTTATGATCTTTCAATTTAACTTCCAATAATTGGAACAAAAAACAAAGGCTTAAATAGGTTAAAAAAATGTCTGAAATGGCAGAGAAGGGGGGGGGGGGGCAAAGTAAATCTGGCTATACACTAGAGCTGCATGGTTAATCGTTAAAGAATCGAGATCGCGATTCAACCCCCCCTCACGATCTAGGTATAAACGCTTCAGTGCCTTATTTAAACATCTTGCAGTGGACTCCATACTGTCTTCCCCGGTATAAGTGACTTACAGCAAAACCATGGTTGACAGGAAGGTTCCGTCACGCAGGAATTGACTGAGCTGCACCATGCGCTGTATTCAACAAAGCACCTGTTGCTAGTTGACCTACCAGCGTACGATCCGCAATCACTCCAGAGACCATCTTATATACTTACGTGTTCCTGAAGTAGCCCCAATGGGCGAAACATGTAGGACCATCCGCTTGTGATATGTATACAAGTCACTATATGACAATATCTAAATCTCTCATGTGATCATACTTTTTAGTTTTTTTGTATTATCAAATTGTATTATTAAACATTTATATATTTTTTTTACAATACTTTGTCTCTTTGAATGACCTCTGTGGTTCCAAAGTTATTGGTATTATTCAATTATTGTGCACTTTTTTGACTTATCCATTCATAAAGTTCCACGCCCCATCCCTTGATTGGGAACATGTATTAATTTTTCTACCAGGGACGGCAATGCATTTGGCAATTTTCTCTTTATTTGATAAGTGCTAGCTCTATATATATCTAACTCTCTATTGTCTCAAAGGAATGAACTTATGTCTATAGATGAGGGCAGTTTATATATATTTGGCAGAGACCCTAGAGAATAAAATGGCGGTCGTTGGCGGATAGACACAGGAACAGGAGACGGGGGGGGGGGGGGGGGGGGGCAGAGAGGGAGGAAAGGGAGAGCTGGGGGGGGGGGGGGGGGTAGACAGAGGAAGGGGAGACCTGGGGGGGGGGGGGGCAGAGAGGGAAGAAAGCGGGGTAGACAGAAGAAGGAGTGACCAGGGGCAGAGAAAGAGGAACGGGAGATGGGGGGGGCAGAGAGGGAAGAAGGAGGGGTAGACAGAGGAAGGGGAGACTGGGGGGGGGCAGAGAGAGAGGAAGGGGAGACCGGGAGCGGGGAGAGAGGAAGGGGGGGCAGAGAGGGAGGAAGGAGGGTTAGACAAAGGAAGGGGAGAGGAAGGAAGGTGGGGAAGACCAGGGGCAGAGGAAAAAGGGATAGAAAGAGGAACAGGAGACGGGGGGGAGGGGGTAGAGAGGGAGGAAGGGGAGAGCTGGGGGGGCAGAGAGGGTTAGACAGTGGAAGGGGGGACAGAGGAGGGGGGCAGAAGAGGAGGGGGTAAACAGAGGAAGAGGAGATCTGGGGGGGGGGGGGGGAGGAAAAAAAGGATAGACAAAGGAAGGGGAGACCGGGGAGGGGGTGCAGAGAGGGAGGAAAAAGGGATAGACAGAGGAAGGGGAGACTGGGGGGCAGAGAGGGAGGAAGGAGAATTAGACAAAGGAAGGGGAGACTGGGGGGGGCAGAGAGGGAGGAAGGAGGGTTAGACAAAGGAAGGGGAGACTGGGGGGGGGGGGGGCAGAGAGGGAGGAAGGAGGGTTAGACAAAGGAAGGGGAGACTGGGGGGGGGGGGCAGAGAGGGAGGAAGGAGGGTTAGACAAAGGAAGGGGAGACTGGGGGGGGCAGAGAGAGGGAGGAAGGAGGGGTAGACAGAGGAAGGGGAGACTGGGGGGGGGCAGAGAGGGAGGAAGGAGGGTTAGACAAAGGAAGGGGAGACTGGGGGGGGGCAGAGAGGGAGGAAGGAGGGGTAGACAGAGGAAGGGGAGACTGGGGGGGGCAGAGAGAGAGGGAGGAAGGAGGGTTAGACAAAGGAAGGGGAGACTGGGGGGGGCAGAGAGGGAGGAAGGAGGGGTAGACAGAGGAAGGGGAGACTGGGGGGGGCAGAGAGGGAGGAAGGAGGGTTAGACAGAGGAAGGGGAGACTGGGGGGGGCAGAGAGGGAGGAAGGAGGGTTAGACAAAGGAAGGGGAGACTTGGGGGGGGCAGAGAGGGAGGAAGGAGGGTTAGACAAAGGAAGGGGAGACTGGGGGGGGCAGAGCAGAGAGGGAGGAAGGAGGGTTAGACAAAGGAAGGGGAGACTGGGGGGGGCAGAGAGGGAGGAAGGAGGGGTAGACAGAGGAAGGGGAGAGGAAGGAAGGAGGGGAAGACCAGGGGCAAAGGAAAGGGGATAGACAGAGGAACAGGAGACGGGGGGGGGGGGGGGTAGACAGAGGAAGGGGGAGACCTGGGGGGGGGGGGCAGAGGGGGATCTGACAGAGGAAGGGGAGACCGAAGAGAGGGGCGGGGACCGACTGGAGACACCCCCTGGTGATAGGTGGGCGGAGCTGGGACCCTGACCTTTGACTTTATGGGTCAGTCTGCTCTGCCCTGGCTCCCACTTTGTATATGTGTCATGTACACCCCAGCCTGGGTGAAGTCACTAATCCCACCCTTGCCTCACAATCCCCCATAACTCCCACACGTCCATATCCAGTACTGGGACCCCCTGGCCTCACAATCACCAAACATTATTACCTCTTCTCCTCATAGAGCACACACTCTCCAGCATCACACCCCCTGCCATCAGCTGCTGCAGGCAGAGGGAGGCCACTGTAACTTTTTGGTGTTTTAGTTGTGAGCTACACAAATATGGCCACCGCCTGCCAATTTCGAGAAAAAGAATGGAGTTCGAGCTAAGGGAAAATGGCCGCTGGTCCGCTTCAGGAAGAAATGCTTTGTTCTAACCATCGCCCTCTGGGGGGGGGGGGGGGGGAGAGGAGGAAGGAGGGTTAGACAGAGGAAGGGGAGACTGGGGGGGGGGCAGAGAGGGAGGAAGGAGTTAGACAAAGGAAGGGGAGACTGGGGGGGGGCAGAGAGGGAGGAAGGAGGGGTAGACAGAGGAAGGGGAGACTGGGGGGGGGGGCAGAGAGGGAGGAAGGAAGTAGGGTTAGACAAAGGAAGGGGAGACTGGGGGGGGCAGAGAGGGAGGAAGGAGGGTTAGACAAAGGAAGGGGAGACTGGGGGGGGCAGAGAGAGGGAGGAAGGAGGGTTAGACAAAGGAAGGGGAGACTGGGGGGGGGGCAGGAGAGGAGAGGGAAGGAGGGTTAGACAAAGGAAGGGGAGACTGGGGGGGGGGGCAGAGAGGGGAGGAAGGAGGGTTAGACAAAGGAAGGGGAGACAGTGGGGAAGGGGTTAGACAAAGGAAGAGACTGAGAGAGGGAGGAAGGAGGGTTAGACAAAGGAAGGGGAGACTGGGGGGGGCAGAGAGGGAGGAAGGAGGGTTAGACAAAGGAAGGGGAGACAGGCAGAGAGGGAGGAAGGAGGGTTAGACAAAGGAAGGGGAGAATGGGGGGGGCAGAGAGGGAGGAAGGAGGGTTAGACAAAGGAAGGGGAGACTGGGGGGGGGCAGAGAGGGAGGAAGGAGGGTTAGACAAAGGAAGGGGAGACTGGGGGGGGCAGAGAGGGAGGAAGGAGGGTTAGACAAAGGAAGGGAGACTTAGACAAAGGAAGGGGAGGGGGCAGAGAGGGAGGAAGGAGGGTTAGACAAAGGAAGGGGAGACTGGGGGGGGCAGAGAGGGAGGAAGGAGGGGTAGACAAAGGAAGGGGAGACTGGGGGGGGGGGCAGAGAAGGAGGGTAGACAAAGGAAGGGGAGAATGGGGGGGGGCAGAGAGGGAGGAAGGAGGGTTAGACAAAGGAAGGGGAGACTGGGGGGGGGCAGAGAGGGAGGAAGGAGGGTTAGACAAAGGAAGGGGAGACTGGGGGGGGCAGAGAGGGAGGAAGGAGGGTTAGACAAAGGAAGGGGAGACTGGGGGGGGCAGAGAGGGAGGAAGGAGGGTTAGACAAAGGAAGGGGAGACTGGGGGGGGCAGAGAGGGAGGAAGGAGGGTTAGACAAAGGAAGGGGAGACTGGGGGGGGGGGCAGAGAGGGAGGAAAGGAGGGGGGGGGGAGAGGAAGGGGAGACTGGGGGGGGGGGCAGAGAGGGAGGAAGGAGGGGTAGACAAAGGAAGGGGAGAATGGGGGGGGGCAGAGAGGGAGGAAGGAGGGGTAGACAAAGGAAGGGGAGACTGGGGGGGGGGCAGAGAGGGAGGAAGGAGGGTTAGACAAAGGAAGGGGAGACTGGGGGGGGCAGGGAGGGAGGAAGGAGGGTTAGACAAAGGAAGGGGAGACTGGGGGGGGCAGAGAGGGGAGGAAGGAGGGTTAGACAAAGGAAGGAGACTGGGGGGGGGGGCAGAGAGGGAGGAAGGGAGACTTAGACAAAGGAAGGGGAGACTGGGGGGGGGGGCAGAGAGGGAGGAAGGAGGGTTAGACAAAGGAAGGGGAGACTGGGGGGGGGCAGAGAGGGAGGAAGGGGAGACTGGGGGGGGGCAGGGGGGGGAGAGGGAGGAAGGAGGGTTAGACAAAGGAAGGGGAGACTGGGGGGGGGCAGAGAGGGAGGAAGGAGGGTTAGACAAAGGAAGGGGAGACTGGGGGGGGGGCAGAGAGGGAGGAAGGAGGGTTAGACAAAGGAAGGGGAGACTGGGGGGGGGGGGCAGAGAGGGAGGGTTAGACAAAGGAGGAGACTGGGGGGGGCAGAGAGGGAGGAAGGAGGGTTAGACAAAGGAAGGGGAGACTGGGGGGGGGGGGGGGCAGAGAGGGAGGAAGGAGGGGTAGACAAAGGAAGGGGCGACTGGGGGGGGCAGAGAGGGAGGAAGGAGGGTTAGACAAAGGAAGGGGAGACTGGGGGGGGCAGAGAGGGAGGAAGGAGGGTTAGACAAAGGAAGGGGAGACTGGGGGGGGGCAGAGAGGGAGGAAGGAGGGTTAGACAAAGGAAGGGGAGACTGGGGGGGGGGGGGGAGGGGGGGAGGGAAGGGGAGACTGGGGGGGGGGGCCAGAGAGGGAGGAAGGAGGGTTAGACAGAGGGGAGACTGGAGGAAGGAGGGGAGGGTTAGACAAAGGAAGGGGAGACTGGGGGGGGGGGGGGCAGAGAGGGAGGAAGGAGGGTTAGACAAAGGAGAGACTGGGGGGGGCAGAGAGGGAGGAAGGAGGGGTAGACAGGGAGAGGAAGGAAGGAGGGGAAGACCAGGGGCAAAGGAAAGGGGATAGACAGAGGAAGGGGAGACCTGGGGGGGGGGGGCAGAGGGGGATCTGACAGAGGAAGGGGAGACCGAGGAGGGGGGCGGGGACCGACTGGAGACACCCCCTGGTGATAGGTGGGCGGAGCTGGGACCCTGACCTTTGACTTTATGGGTCAGTCTGCTCTGCCCTGGCTCCCACTTTGTATATGTGTCATGTACACCCCAGCCTGGGTGAAGTCACTGATCCCACCCTTGCCTCACAATCCCCCATAACTCCCACACGTCCATATCCAGTACTGGGACCCCCTGGCCTCACAATCACCAAACATTATTACCTCTTCTCCTCATAGAGCACACACTCTCCAGCATCACACCCCCTGCCATCAGCTGCTGCAGGCAGAGGGAGGCCGCTGTAACTTTTTGGTGTTTTCGTTGTGAGCTACACAAATATGGCCACCGCCTGCCAATTTCGTGAAAAAGAATGGAGTCCGAGCTAAGGGAAAATTGCCGCTGGTCCGCTTCAGGAAGAAATGCTTTGTTCTAACCATCGCCCTCTAGTGTTAGCTGTGACTATAGGTTAGTAGCTAGGGAACAATAATTTCCGCCCTGTGGCTCTGCACTTCCGCTCTGTGCGTTCCACGGTCCTCCAGCTGTTTCCTAGTTACCATAGTTACTGGAGTGAATGGATGGCCAGATCCGATGCTCCTTCAGATATGGCGACCCGTTAGAATTGGTAACGGAAATAACGTTACGTCGCCGCCATCTTGCTACACCCCACACTCCTCCATAGTAATGATACAATGATAAGAGGGCAAGCAGACATCTTGTTACACCCACTGGAGTTTTGCGTTTCACAGTTATTTTTAACAGGAAACGGAGCATATATGCTTAAATACAGTATTTGGAAATACGAAGGACTGTTTAGATGTTACATTTTAAAAAGCAGCGACAAACCTGCTGACCTCACAGGTTTGCTAATGTGACAGAACACCTCTGCTTTTATAATTCAACATGCAAACAGTCCGTCGGATTTCCAAATACTGTATTTAAACATATATGCTCTGTTTCGTGTTAAAAAAAAAACCTGAAATGCAAAACTCTGGTGACTGTAACGTTTGCACCCTTACTATGGAGGAGTGTGGGGTGTAACAAGGTTGTCGCTTCCGTTGCCAATTATGACGGATTGCCTAATCTGACGGAACACCTGCAGTAGTTCTGTTAACCACTTGTCTACAGGGACAATCTTCTTAGTTTCTCGCACATTTTTTTTTTTTTTTTAAGAACAAAACTACGTGAACACCCCAAAGTATATTTTTTCTAAAAGCAGAGGCCCTGTAGAATAAAATGGCAGCAGCTGCAATTTTATGTTTTTAATTATTTGCGCAACTTTTTATACAATCCATATGTTTTGGAAAGAAATACAGCAACATACATTTTGAGACACACAAATGAGATACAGTACCCATTATTTTGGTGCATTATAAAACATGAGGCTGCGTGGAGTAAATAGATACTCAAGATGCCTATTAAACCCCCCTCCAGGACTTCTCCAGAGCCTCTCCCGTCTAGAACACTCTACCCCATTCACAACACTGCCCCATGCTTACATCACCAACCTCATCTTAAAATATGACCCACACCAACCTCTTTACTCCGAAGACTTTCTGCTTTTTACTCCCTTATCTCCTCCAGGACTTTTTGAGCCCTTACCCCGTCATCTGGAACCCCCTCCCTCATCACCCCATTCTCCCATCCACAACTCTGACCTGAGCTACATCACCAAACTGGTCTCAAAATGTCACTAAACTCTTCCTTTTCATTTTTGCCAAGAGTTTCTGCTTTCTGGATCCCCCAGCTCCTCCTCCCATGCTTGCCTCCAAAGGTTCTTCAGAGGCTCTCCCATCTTTTGGAACTCCCTACTTCATCCACAACTGTCCCGAAGCAAACTCCCAAACCATGTCTCAAACTGTCACCCAAACTATCCTCTTTGCCAATCCTAGAACCTCCTTCTCTCTAACTCCCTTGCCACCTCCTTTCATTCTGGTCTCCAGGACTCCTCTAGAGCCTCTTACAATGTCTACAACTCTCTACCTCATCCACGGCATCTGCTTCGAACTACATCACCAAGGTCATCCAAAAACATCACCTACACCATCCTCTTTGCTCCTCCCATGACCTCCTGCTCTAAAGCTCCCTTGTCACCTCCTCCCTTGGTTGCCTCCAGAGCTTTTTCAATCCTCTAGAAATACAGTGGGGCTGATTTACTATTGTGCGCCGGTACATGCCTTAATTAGTGCGCTGGATGAAGCCTTAATTAGGCGCATGAACCGGCCGCAGCAGCAGCGCGATGCAATTGATAAGAAAAGCCGCCGCCGAACTCCCTGTTAAAGTCTATGGGGGAAATCTGAAGTGTTCATTTTAAAGGCTAATCTGCAAGTTTTGTCCTAAAAAGTGTTTGGGGACCTCAGTCCTGCCCCAGGGGACATGTATCAATGCTTTTTTTATTTTTAAAAACTGCAGTTTTTTCGGGAGCAGTGATTTTAATAATGCTAAAAGTGCAACAATAAAAGTGTAATATTCCTTTAAATTTCGTACCATGGGGGGCTGTAATGTCAGCATGTGAAAAAGCGCACTTTTCCCGTGGTTAGAAATGTCCCTGCACAAAATGACATTCTGAAAAGAAAAAAAGCAGTTTAAAACTGACTCGCGGCAATAATGAATTGTCGGCTCCCGGCAATTGTGAGAAGATTCATTCATAAAACAAACAAAAAAAAAGCGTGGGGGTCCCCCCAAATTCCATTAGAAGGCCTGATATGGGTATTAAGGGAAACGCCGCCGTCAATTTAAAAAAAAAAAATGATGTGGGGTTCCCCCCAAATATCCATACCAGGCCCTTCAGGTCTGGTGTGGAATTTAAGGGGAACTCCACGCCAAATGGGTACAACGTACCCAATTACCATTTCACACAGGGGGGGCGGGATCTGGGGGGCCCCTTTATTAAAGGGGTCTTCCAGATTTCGATAAGCCTCCTGCCCGCAGACCCCCACAACCACCGGGCAAGGGTTGTGGGGATGAGGCTCTTGTCCTCATCAACATGGGGACAAGGTGCTTTGGGGGGCACCCCAAAGCACTCTCCCAGTGTTGAGGGCATGTGGCCTGGTGCGGTTCAGGAGAGGGGGGGCCGCACTCTGTCCCCCCCTCTTTTCTGCGGCCGGTCAGGTTAACGTGCTCGGATAAGGGGTCTGATGTGCATTATGGGGGGCACTCAATGCCATTTAAAAAAAAAATTTGGGGTGGAGTTCCCCTTAAAATCCACACCAGACCTGAAGGGCCTGGTATGGATATTTGGGGGGAACCCCACGTCATTTTTTTTTAAATGACGGCGGGGTTCCCCTTAATATCCATATCAGACCTGAAGGGCCTGTAATGGAATTTGGGGGGACCCCACGCTTTTTTTTTATTTTTTATGAATGAATCTTCTCACAATTGCCGGGAGCCGACAATTCATTATTGCCGCTAGTCAGTTTTAAACGGCTTTTTTTCTTCAGAATGTCACTTTGTGCAGAGACATTTCTAACCACAGGAAAAGTGCGCTTTTTCACATGCTGACATTACACCCCCCCATGGTATGAAATTTAAAGGAATATTTCACTTTTATTGTTGCACTTTAACCACTTCCATACCGCGCCTATTCTGGCACTTCTCTCCTTCTTGTAACAATTATATTTTCTTCCTTGAAAATTACTCAGGACCCCAAACATTATATATATATTTTATTAGCAGACACCCTAGGGAATAAAGTGGCAGGATTTTTTATTAAAAATTTCCAACGGTATTTGCGCAAAAAACGCTTTTTTATTTTTGCTTAAAAAAAACTTGTTTCATGAATTAAAAAATAACAAAGCAGTAAAGCTAGCCCAATTTTTAGGGATAATGTGAAAGATGATGTTACACCGAGTAAATAGATACCTAACTTGTCACGCTTTCATATTGCGCTCACTCATGAAATGGCGCTAAACTTTGTTATTAAAAATCTCCATAGGCGACGCTTGACTTTTTTTTCAGGTTACCAGTTTAGAGTTACAGAGGCGGTCTAGTGCTAAAATTATTGCTCTCGCTCTAACGCACGCTATGATACCTCACACGTGGGGTTTGAACAGTGTTTACATATGTGGGTGGGACTTGCATGCGTGTTCGCTTCTGAGTGCAAGCTACTAGGGACAGGAGCATTTAAATTTAGATTTTTATTTGTTTTTTTAACATGATATTTTTATTTTTGCACTTTTTTGTCCCTTTTTTTGTTTTATTTTTCACTTTTCTTCCTATTACAAGGAATGTAAACTATCCCTTGTAATAGGACTAGTGTGTGACAGGTCCTCTTTATGGAGAGAGGCGGGGTCAGTAAGACCCCACATCTGTCCTCCAGGCTGGAAAGCATGGAATTTGAAAAAAAAAAAAAAACACTGATCTCATGCTTTCAGCTGTGATCATGTTCGTTCAGCACAGTGGTGTAGTGTATAGCACGTTCACCTAGCAGCAAAAGGGTTGCTGGTTCGAATCCCGCTTGTGACACCATCTGCCTGGAGTTTGCATGTTCTCCCTGTGCCTGCGTGGGTTTCCTCCCACTATATAAAAACATGCTGTAAATCGGATCCTGTCTAAATAAGCCCTAATATGCAGTAGGATATTTAGGTTTTGTGCTGCCCTAGGCTTGACCAAATTTCTGCACCCCCCTAATAGAAAAATGACCCACCCTTCCTGTCAAGGCCACACCCTGTTTTTTTATGACCCGCCCAGGAATTTTCAGGGGACACACACACTAGTTCTGGGGGGGGGGGGCACAGGATTCCCTTAATTTGCATAGTTTTTCTCTTACTTCCTGTTTGGCTATGGGGCAGGAAGTGAAGGCAGATCTCCCCAATTGGTCACACATAATACAAAAAAAAATAAAAAAATGACAGGGCCTATAACCCTCCCTCACTCTATCCAAAATGAAAGAAAATCAAAAAAGTGTTGATTATAGTTCTAGTTTAAGCACAAATTTCAGAGAGTTTTATTGAGAGGCCTAAGAAAATATAACCATGCCAATGGGCCAGGATCCAGCATTGCTAATATGTATGAATGTGTGTTAGGGACCCCCACAAACACCATCCAATGTTAAATAAACAATTTTCTGAATTTGCAAATAAGTATTTGTCATGGACCATGAGATATTAAAGTGTTTCTACGTGAAATCCTAATTCATGTATTGCAGAAGATGAGACATTGTGGAGTACATATTGCAAGAGATACTGGAAGTGGCTTAATTTGTCCTGACTAGGTCACTAGGACAATGAACTTCAATGCTTGGCTCCGACTAGTGAAATAAGTGGAGCCGGGCTTGTGATAGACATTTTATTGTCCAGTGTGTAGAGGTGTTAATTGTTGTTCTGATTGCTTCATTGTAGTAATTACCCCCTGGGGGCTTCTGTCTCAACACACATATTCAGGCTATTCAAGCTTTGGGACCAATCTCTGCTGAGACATTTTGAAGTCCTCATTTGCATGCAAGAGGACCTGAGTGAAACCACAAATGTACTTTACAATTGACCAATAGAAAAGCGGTTGTTGGGGGCGGGATGTTCCAAATTCTGTATAAAAGTGTGCTGTGTACTTTCAATAAAGTGTGTCCTGTTTACATCCAGCATTAAGCCCTGGCTCATGTGTGGATTATTCTGCGATTCCAGGGATATTCCTACTCGTGGAATATTGGGTGATTTTCTTTTATGGAAGAAGAAGGGAATGCTTGACGGGGATATGTTTTACCACCGTCACAGTATTATCTGCTCATTTTTGGGGGATGCCTGCACCCCTAATATGGTGAAGATACCTCACAAATGTTGTCACTTTCTACTTCAAATTCATTCACTCACTGAATTTTCCTACGTCTTCCCCAATACGTCTCCTCTCTGCTTCCCATTTCTCTCCCATTTGATCAGATATTACCTTAATTCTGAGCAATACTGCAATTTTATTAGCCAATCTCTCTTTTCCCATTTTCTTTATTTGTTTACCCACTAATCTGGCATTATGTTGCTGACATTGAGACAATAGCGAAGCACACTGATTTTTAAGAGATTCATCTGCACATGAATGATAACTAACAGAGGCATGTTTCTTAACATATGTATACACAAGTTCCATTTTACAATCCACAGTATACAATCCACAGTACACAATTCTTTTAGTACTAATGTTCTCACACTTGGCCACATACACCCTGTATACAAAACTATTTAGCACATACCTTTAATAAAACTGTACTTTCCCCCCACAAAAAAAATGTATTCACCATTACATACGTTTTCTTGGCTCAGGTCATTTGCATGTCACAGACCTGGAAAGGGGGGTCATTTGGGCTGTCAGCAGCTGAGAAAACACACATCACCCACACCAGACAGAGAGGGGGGGTGGTTGCTCTTTAAAAATGAGGAATGGTGTTCTATAGTTCAAACTTTAACAAAACAGCGCTTTGGGCCTGTTAATTCATCTAACACAACTTCACAATCCATGGATCTCACACACTTCCGCACAAACGTACCTCTCACACTGCCCCAAGTAATGAATCAAACTCAATTCTCTTTTAGCTCTTACAACTCACAAATTAAAAAAACAAACAAAAAACAAACAAATTGCTCCTAGAATTCACTATTCTCATTCCTTACCACTTTTACCTGATGTCATTCAACACAATTGAACCTTTTGCCTATACATAGAAAAGACTCATCACACATACCGTCCTTCTAAAAGCTGCCTTATACTTGAGCATTTCTGTCCTGTGGGTTCTATGTGGTTTTTAGGGCTACCACATTTCCGTTGGGTGCCAATTGTAGAACATGCTATACTTTACGAGTCTAGCAAATATAGACTAAAGTAATGAGCTCAAGAGATATTCACAGGTTCCCTCTATTTACTGCATAAATGGATTCATTGGTATATGCCTATTAATATACGAACGCACACATACGCACTGCTGCTGGTAAAAATGAACATCTCTGTTTATTCCCAAGGAGATCGGGATAGTACGACATCACACATTATAAACATCACAATACATATATATACAAGAGAAATTCAAAGATACTTATCATATCTGTAAAATCAGCTGGTTAGCAGTGAGCCTAGAGCTCCCATGGCCGGTATATAGAGGAGAGAGAAAGGGGGAGAAGGCCTTGGCCTGGCCACATGTCTTAGACCTAAGATGGCCACCAGGTTTCCATGAAGCTTTTGGCCAGCCAAGACCTTTACTCACCTAGCATCCAAGACAACAGAGAGCTCTGAGTTCCAGCCACTTACTTTTCACTCATTCCAAAACTCCCTCCCATTTTGCCTGTCCTGATCAAATAACACCAAATCATTCCCTCCTCCAGTGTGGGGGGGGGGGGGGGGGTATTCCAGTCCATTGTCACAAAACTCTTTGAAGCCTATAACATAGCTATACAAACTGCCTGGGGCCCATTCAAACCATGGGATGAAGTGTTCTCCAACATATGCCGCTTTGCACCTGAAAGGAGCATATAACCCTTCTTCAGTTACGGCTCCAATTGAACAGTCCATATGGTCCAAACAGTCCTCAACTGTTTTACTGTGTTGCGTTCTTCAACATGCGCCCCCAAAACAGCGCTATAGCACAGTCCATAACTAACTTCCAACATATGCTTCCGAACCAGTACCTCTGGAACAGTCTTTCATTCTTCAACATGTGAAACAGCTCCTATGGAATAGCCCACAATGTTGCGCCTCTCACCATAGGCTTCAGAACCGGCTCCTATGATAGTCCATAACTGACTTCCAACATGTGTTTCAGAATCAATATCTCTGGAACAGTCCTCAACTGGTTTCCAACATGTGTTTCAGAACCAGTACCTCCGGAACAGTTCTTAATTATCTTCCAACATGTGCTTCAGAAACAGCTCTTTGGAACAGTCCATAATGGTTTTAACGTGCTGTGCTTCCCAACACGTGCCGCTTTGCTACTAGGTGACGCATCATCTTCCGTGACGGCTTCCAGGTCACCATTCCATGTCTTCTTTTTTTCTTTCTGACATCTTCATGCAGGGGCGCAGTATAGGCAGGGCAAGGTGATGTCACCATTCACCCGCACACACTCAGAGCAGAATATTAACCAGCTTTCAGCTACAGACCCCCGAGGAGCGTCTTTCTTGCCCATCTTATTAGCCTAAAACACACCGTTATCACCTTACACCATGACATATATCACCCCACCTTAATATACATATATACATATGACCCATCAAATCGAGTATGCCGCTCCCAACCTCCTATAACTCTTCACTGTAAATACAGCTCGGGACTATGCAGGCTTGCACAGTGGTTTTTCAGACTGCAACTTGGCCTGTCTGTGGTACCTCGGGGATCTAAATTGGCAGCAAAGTCTCTAATTTTTACTAAGAGAAATTTCCATCAATTTGTCCCTCAACTTGCATAGGTAAGCAGAAGAGCTTCCTATATAAGTTTTGAGTCTAACAACACATATAAATCTCAAACAATGATAAAAAATAAATAAAAGAAAACACAGAATTCCATCCCTGTGATTCGACTTCAGTGACTATGCCCAGGGTATACCCTGCACCTGTACCTACTGTTAGGTTCAAGAAATACCCTTGTTTCATGACTGACGTTACATTGGTATCCTTTAGGACAAGGACAAATTTGTCTACGCCCTAAATAATAACCAGGTGCTTCCTTCCCAGCAATGATTTCTCCATCCCGAACACAGAGTACTGTATATTGACCTGGTATGCAGAGGACATCGTGGTCATGCTTTCGACAGAGGGAAATATAAACCCGCCCCCAGCTCCGTACTCTCTGACCACATGTGGGTCACTTGGCCACAGATGCAACAAGATAGAATCCCCAGTCAGTAAGCCCATTGACGCCACAAAATATACAGACCGGGTCTGCAATTCTATACATGGACCATACAGCACAACCTTTCACAATCCAAAGCAGTACAACACATCCAGGCATTCGACTACCAGTTTGGGTTTGTGTAAGCCACGTATTTTGCAAAGTCTTACTGAGCGGTGATGCTAACTCATCAGGCCACTGCCCCTCATAGAGAGACTGTACAATCAGCTTGATGGTGGTCGATAACTCCGCTTGCCGCTGCGTGCACGCCAGAGCCAATGACATATACCTGTCCTACACCATCTCACACTCTCTACCACCTCTCACCCTGGTTGACAAAATCTTGAGCCACTTTACACTGGGTCCCATCCCCCCAATATAGTACTGAATACATCCCTCCTCTTCTGGTTACTCCTCAGAGATAAGCGCCCTGACCTCTGTGTCCGCACATCCCTGGGAGAAATCCACCGATATATCACATTTGATTTAGAGTAAATTCAGCACATATAGGGTACTAGGATTCTATCAACCACTGCGAGATGCTGAAGCGCCATGTAATGACGGCATACTGTACCCTGGTAGCCAGGGTTTATTGCTGTCACTGGCATTACCCATGCAGGGTTTCAACCTCTCAGGTAAGACATCAATTAGGTGTATCTCCCACATGTCCAGTAACCGAGAGCTTCTCTATAGGACTGCTAAGATTGAGACACCGCCCCTACGAGGACGTTTTCACCCCATTGATGTATCACCTGGCACCCTCTAGTCTGGCCAACAGACACTGTATTATGCATAAGTGCCAGCCTCCTAGGTACCTGTACCATATTCAGTTATGTCAATACATGTGAACAAAAAACATTTCCTTCTTTCATTTCCTCCTCCCACAATAAAAAACATATTTTACATCTCTTGTTCTGAAGGATTGGATACGTTATATTCCTTCCCCAACCTCCAACCCATTGCATTTGTATTCATAGTCCGTTTGCATCCATAAATGACAGGAGAGACTTTGGCAAAATGTTTCACACGTCTCGTTGTTGGGCAAAGCCTTTCAGATTCAGTACTAGTGCAAAAATTGTTCGTAAGCAAAAGAAACCTTATATTTCAAGTATTAATCTGAATCTTTTCTCTCCTGAACGTTTATCAGAACAAATTTTCGGTGTGGTATGGCATAGACGAACTGCCAACCAGATGAACATTCTTCATCTCTGTTCCAGAATCCTCTCCAATTTCACTCCACCAAGATTCTGGAATTAAAGAACAAGAGCAGAATCAAATTCTTATCGATAATATCCCATAACACAGGAATTTAGCATTCCTGACTTCTAAACAAATGATCAAAACACCATGATTCCTCTAGGACGAACCCATTCTAAAATGGATCTCCATGGTATAAGCAAAAATCTAAAATAAAAAAATGAATGTGACCGTTGCTTCTCAAAAATTCTAAATTTTAAGCAATAAAAAACCAATGCATTATCTGTACTCTAAGATCTATGCATTACTTCCCCTTTCAGGTCGATAAAATCACAAAATATTGGAATTCTTTCCACCTGAATGAAAAGAAAAACGAACAAAAGAAAAGAAAAAACAAAACACAATTCTAGCAGCTAAAATGGCTTCCTAATGTCACCAGCTGCTAATTGAGGACATAATTCAACGACCACCAAGTCAGTTGCTAATGATCCTTTTCAGGCGTACTAAACCTAACAATTTTTCCACCTGAACAAAACAAAAATAAAATAGATAAAAGTATTTATAAAAAAAATAATAAAAAAAATTATATTAAAAAAAAAAATAAAAAATTGAAAAAAATAATGTAAATTAATAAAAAAAATATAATAAAAAAATTGAAAAAAATGAAAATTAATAAAAAAAATATTAAAATTATAATAAAAATGTGAAAAATTAAAATTTAAAAAAAATTGAAATAAAACATGAAAATTAAAATTAATAAAACAAATTGAAAAAAAAAAGAGAACAAAATTAAAAATGAAAATTAATAGAATAATAATCAAAAAAAAAATGAACAATGAATTTTTTTTTAAAATTGTACTACAAATTATGGAGAAAAAAAATGTAAAACCTGGCCATCAACACATAACAACAACACGGCAAGACAACGACCATCAAACATTGACAAACACTCAACTTTTAATTAAAGACATCCATGGACTTTTCCCCTGAGAAGAGCGCTCAATTCCTATCTGGAAGAGAATTAGTTGGTGGGGAGAAAAAAAACAACAACACAAAAAACAAACATCTGTACTTCATCACAACCATTCGTAACCTCACTTGTAACTCTATAATCACTGCCTGACTATTGTTTAATATCTTTTTTTTTTATTGTTTGCAAACAATTACTAATTAATGAGCTCATGGTACCATGTGATAATCGATTATACATTTACAATAATCCAACCCCTTTTCTGTTAAATTTGCCCACTGTTGTTCTCACTTGTAGGATCTGCAAAAAAAATAAACATTAGTATTCAAACCAATTTAACGTCTTCCATGGTCTCTAGAAAAAGGAACACAAAGACAGTTATTATACACAATTATCACAACATTTGACTTTTTAAATCCCTCAAGACTTTTCCATTCTGTAATGCAAGGGGAATAATTGCCATATTTTTCTAAACTAAGCAGGCAGTATTGGTAAACTTTGCCATATTACACAGGAAAAATGTCAACGCCATCTGTGCCCAACTACATATAAGCCAGAATGGCATCTTAGCCCAGGGGGCACCCATTGGAATGTTCATCCAGTCTTTTTGGCTGTAATTAGGGCGTTGGCTATCATTTATTATCTCCTCTTGCCAATTGTGTGTTCTGTCCTGGCTGCTATCTTTCATATCAGATTTTTGTGGTAGGCTGTTCTTACCCTGGTGGGTTTTCATTGCAGCTACCTGTATTTCTGGGGTTTCCTGCTGCATGCTAGCAATCTTAAAGGCTCTATTCCATTTAGAACGTCTGAACTGTCTATGCCTACCTGTACCTCTGCTTTTTAGTGAGAAATCTGCCTTTGACCCATATTCCCTATGACTGGATTCTTGACAGTAGTCTCGTAGGATATTGACAAAATTGTGGTAGGATCTAGCATTTCTCAGGGCCATTCTAGTGGGATAGCTTACATAACATTTATTGGCCATTGAGTATATGAAACTTGCATCATCCTCCAATAAGTCAGGACAGTTGAACACTTTCGTATACAATGCAAGATACTCACTGCAGAACAATATCGGATCATCCCCTCTTCTAAATTTCATTCGTTGCAAATCACTCATACCATTATCACGACTGTCCACAATTCGCCTCAATTCCCCTCTTCGCATTTCTGCATCTGCTAAGTTGTCATTAACCTGTGCCGATAACTTGCCTACAACAGGTCCTGGTAGCCATGCTTTCAGAAGAGAGCATGCATCCTCATTACTCAAGTTGAATTTAAGTACAAGAGCCTCAAATTTATTGGACAGGCTCATTGGTGATTCCAGGCTGTTAAATTCCCCCAGAACCTGGCATAACGTAAGTCTTTCTTGGATTGTAATCAAACTGTTATTCTGTTTTGCAGCTATAGGTGCAATATCTAACTGTGTTTCATCACGGCTCTTTTTCTCAATGACTGTGCAGATACTAGCCAATGTGCCTTTGTTCTCATTAAGCGATACAATATATTGCTCTTTTGTAAGAAGCTGGGAGTGTGCCTTTGCTAATTCCCTTTCTACAGATATAACCAACTCTTCCATCTCTGTCAATCTTATTTGCAAAGATTCTAAAAGTTTGCTCTTCATCTGACCGTCCGCGCTCTGTGAATGAAACTGCTGGCGCAGATCACGATTTATTCTCGACAAGCTGTCTGTTTTTGCCTGCAACCCCTCCTTCTCATTACTGGATGTTATTGCAATCTTTCGAAGTTGTTCACTGAATTTTCCTACGTCTTCCCCAACACGTCTCCTCTCTGCTTCCCATTTCTCTCCCATTTGATCAGATATTACCTTAATTCTGAGCAATACTGCAATTTCATTAGCCAATTTCTTTTTTTCCATTTTCTTTATTTGTTTACCCACTAATCTGGCATTATGTTGCTGACACTGAGACAATAGCGCAGCACACTGGTTCTTAAGAGATTCATCTGCACATGAATGATAACTAACAGAGGCATGTTTCTTAACATATGTATACACAAGTTCCATTTTACAATCCACAGTATACAATCCACAGTACACAATTCTTTTAGTACTAATGTTCTCACACTTGGCCACATACACCCTGTATACAAAACTATTTAGCACATACCTTTAATAAAACTGTACTTTCCCCCCACAAAAAAAATGTATTCACCATTACATACGTTTTCTTGGCTCAGGTCATTTGCATGTCACAGACCTGGAAAGGGGGGTCATTTGGGCTGTCAGCAGCTGAGAAAACACACATCACCCACACCAGACAGAGAGGGGGGGTGGTTGCTCTTTAAAAATGAGGAATGGTGTTCTATAGTTCAAACTTTAACAAAACAGCGCTTTGGGCCTGTTAATTCATCTAACACAACTTCACAATCCATGGATCTCACACACTTCCGCACAAACGTACCTCTCACACTGCCCCAAGTAATGAATCAAACTCAATTCTCTTTTAGCTCTTACAACTCACAAATTAAAAAAACAAACAAATTGCTCCTAGAATTCACTATTCTCATTCCTTACCACTTTTACCTGATGTCATTCAACACAATTGAACCTTTTGCCTATACATAGAAAAGACTCATCACACATACCGTCCTTCTAAAAGCTGCCTTATACTTGAGCATTTCTGTCCTGTGGGTTCTATGTGGCCTTTAAGACTACCACATTTCCATTGGGCGCCAATTGTAAAACATGCTATACTTTACAAGGCTAACAACTATAACTAAATTATGAGCTCAAGAGATATTCACAGGGTTCCTATATTTACTGCATAAATGGATTCATTGGTCTATGCCTATTAATATACAAACGCACACATACGCACTGCTGCTGGTAAAAATGAACATCTCTGTTTATTCCCAAGGAGATCGGGATAGTACAACATCACACATTATAAACACAATACAAATATATATATATATACAAGAGAAATTCAAAGATACTTATCACACAAGCTGGTTAAACAAGGAGCATGCAGCTCCCATAGGCATGTGGCATTGTTCAGGAGATGGATCAAATAGAGAGACCTTACTCTTTGTGTGTGCCTTTTTATCAACCCCCCCTTGCCCGTCCGACCAGATAACACCAAGTCCTTCCTGTTCCTCTCTTTGAAGCTTGCAGCCTTTGTTATGCAAATTCCGACATGCTACACAGTTCTCAACTGTAAAGTCCAGATTTTAAGTCATGTTTTCTTCTCCAACACCCCCCCCTCAGACTGGCCTGGCGACGCTGTCACTGACCTCCTCTCAGGTGCCCCATGCACGGATCAGTCAGACAGCTCCAGGTTGGCGGCTCTGCTTTTATCCTATAGTCTCCTCTCCACAGTACACACATGTCTAACTTTTGCCATGATCCCTCTGGGGGCACTCCCACTCTTGAATCCTCTCCAGACTCCCTCAGAGACTGCAAACATGATACAGGAGATGGCCAGAGACTGCAGACATGATACAAGAGATGGTCAGAGACTTCTGACATGATACAGGAGATGGTCAGAGACTGTGGACATACTGCAGGAGATGGTCAGAGACTGCAGACATGAAACCGGAGATGGTCAGAGACTGCAGACATGAAACCGGAGATGGTCAGAGACTGCATACAAGTTACAAGTGGTGGTAAGAGACTGCAGATATGATACAAAAGATCAAGGCAGCCTCACCAGTGTCCATCAAATGCAGCCTCACTGTGCCCATCAATGCAGCCTCGCTGTGACCATTGATGCAGCCTCATCTGTGCCCATCAATGCAGCCTCATCTGTGCCCATTAATGCAGCCTAGAAAAAACAGCAGTCAGCGCACAAATGTAACAAATCAAACTAAATTTTTAGAGCCAATCACAAAAAAACTCAAAAAGTACAAATGATAAATAATAATAAAAGTGCAGTTCAAATAAAGTCCTTGACCGAAGAATCAAGAATTAACACCTTCCATACCGGGCCATAGGGAATTGACGGCGGCAGCAACCCCTCGCCCATCAGAGTGGACGTCATATGACGTCCTTTGTTCCCGGCGTTCTAGGGAGCGCGCGCACCCGCGGCACCACTCTCGAATTCGCGCGCGTGCCCGACAGCCGCGATTGCCGCAGATCACGGCAGGAGTGTGGATCTGTGTGTGTAAACACACAGATCCACCTCCTGTCAGCGGTGAGGAGACTGATGTGTGTTCCCAGTACAGAGGAACACACATCGGTCTCCTCCTCTTGTGAGTCCCCTCCCCCTACAGTTAGAACACACTTTAGGGAATACATGTAACCCCTTCAGCGCCCCCTAGTGTTACCCCCTTCCCTGCCAGTCACATTTACACAGTAATCAGTGCAGTTTTATAGCACAAATCGCTGTGTAAATGTGAATGGTCCCAAAAACGTGTCAAAAGTGTCCGATATGTCCGCCGCAATATCACGGTCACAAAAAAAAAAACGCAGATCGCCGCCATTACTAGTAAAAAATAAAAACAAATAAAAATGCCATAAATCTATCACCTATTTTGTAGACGCTATAACTTTTGCGCAAAATCATAAATATACGATTATTGCGTTTTTTTTACCAAAAATAAGTAGAAGAATACGTATCGGTCTAAACCGAGGAAAAAAAGGTTTATTTTTTTTAAATTGTGATATTTATTAAATAAAAAAGTAAAAAATATTGTGTTTTTTTTAAAATTGTCGCTCTTCTTTTGTTTATAGCGCAAAAAATAAAAACCGCAGAGATGATCAAATACCACCAAAAGAAAGCTCTATTTGTGTGGGGAATAAAACATAACGATTTAATTTGGGTACAGTGTTGCATGACCGCGCAATTGTTATTCAAAGTGCAACAGCGCTGAAAACTAAAAATTGGTCTGGGCAGGAAGGGGGTGAAAATGCCCTGTATGAAAGGGGTTAAGATGACACCCAGTGAGATAGCAAAAATCTTCAGCAAATGTGATGATATCCTCCACCAGTATAAGAAGTGCCTCCTTACCAGATGAGTTGGACCATCTGGTAAGGAGGCACTTCTTATACTGGTGGAGGATATCATCACATTTGCCGAAGATTTTTGCTATCTTACTGGGTCTCATCTTAATTCTTGATTCTTCAGTCAAGGACTTTATTTGCGCTGCACTTTTATTATTATTTATCATTATGTGCCCATCTAAGCAGCATCACTGTGCCCATCTAAGCAGCCTCATTTGTGGCAACAATTCAGCCTCATCTGTGCTCATCTGCAGCCTTGCCAGTGCCTTGATTACACACAGCAGGTATCTCCCGCTGTATCATGGAGCTGGGATCTGAACTCCATAACACAGCGGGAGATATCCACTGTGTGTGATTACAAAAGTGGAGGAAGGGAGAGAAGGCAGCCGTGTGTGCTGCTGCAACCACGGTGTCACGGTCCCTACCGTGCCAAGCAGATGGCGAGGCGTGGTCGTTTCCCAAGTAGCTCTGGGTGGAATTGAACCTGGGATCTCTCTGTTGCTGCTTCGGTTCTTTACTTCTGAGCCACTCCTCAGTTTAGTATTCTGCCTGCTTTCCAGCTAAGGTGGTTCTGAATGATGTGCTGATTACCTTTCCCTATTAATTACAGAACTCAAAGTTCATCCCATGTGGGATCCTAGTATGGAGGGACATATGTCACCTCCAATTTGTAGGACGGACCATTCGTAGACTAAAGGATCGTTTGTCCGATCACCTGTACGATATTGAGAAAGATCATAATACCAACGTTGCCAACCATTGGAACAAGGTACACTTCAAGGACTTATCCGGCCTCACAATACATGGTGTTGAGAAAATAACTACCCCCATTAGGGGAGGAGATAGTGAGGCTTACAGCGTATGTTTCAAAACCAATTGAACCCGCGGATAAGGGTCAGCAATCGCGCTGGTGATTCCAATGGTCGGCGTGCGATCCACCATCAAAAAGACTGCGTGACTACGAAGGGGAATCGGAGCTCCGTTGCACTGCTAGTCGCACTGGTCGGCGTGCGTTCCACCGTCGGATACCAACGGACCCGGAAGCCGGAATTGGTAAGAGAATGCGTGACTGGTTAGCGCCTCGACGTACGTTTCATATATTACGTCATCAGGAAGCGTAACCAGTCACGCTGTGGTGTTGTATTTACCCGATGGCCAGTTGTGAGTGATAGGGAGACCAGCCAATCAAAAGTAAAGCTTTGGTCCCGCTATCGAACACTAACAATTACATAGACAAACAAGCCCTACTATATGCTGCATTCTATAACTACAATACCCGTTACAATGCTGACATACACATCTAAAATATTACATCAATAAAATGTCTTAGTCTTAATAGTTATAACAGTGATATGTGTTACGATTGCCGCCACCCATATCACTACAATTGGAAGTATGTACATAAAATTAAAATTACATTGGTATATTTAAATATATTCAGGTTTAATCACGTGTTAACCTACCCATTCCTTTGGGAGAAATAACACATATTTTTTCTGTGGCGCAAAACATACACATTTTTTCTTCACAGGGGAGGAGATAGGTTCAGAATCCTCTGCAAGAGAGAGGTATTTTGGATCTTCTCCCTCCATACTAGGATCCCACATGGGATGAACTTTGAGTGGGATGTATCCCACTTTTATGACTAATGGCCAGATTTGGTTTGTCATTTATGGTGGTTTTCTCTAATGATTTAGATCCATATAGACTGGCCCTCTACCCATATTAATGGGTTTGTTATAGTAAATTACACGTCCGTTCTCCACTTTAGACATGCGGTGAGCCCCATGGATTGGTCTATTTTTGTAGTTGGTGTCCTTTTTACATGCGGACACACATACACACGTGTACATGTCATCTCCACGTCCAGGGTTCTGGACTTGTCCGCACTGTGCGTGTATCATGTATAGATAGTATTCCACTGTCCGTGCGTGGTCCACACATTGAGCTTGAGGTCTCCCCTATTATGCAGTATAAGCCATTATAAAACTTTTTTGTTTCTTCTTTTTTACTCATGGGTTCTATTTTTAAACATATTGAAAACATCTCTAAAAACAAGATTTTAAAATTTCAAACAACATTTATAGGCTGGACCTATTTTACATTTGATTATGGTAGAAGGGTTTTTCCCTTTACCAAGGGACACCTCTATCTCAGATTATATGAAACATTTTCTTAAAAATCAATCCAGTGTAATCGGCTACAGGGAGGTTTCCCACATTAACTATGCACCCGTCTAATATACAGGTCGAAAATAATCATTCCTTTATACAGCAGTACACTGGTAACAGGGTCCTTTCTATATAATAGTAACAATAACTAGAACTTTTTATTCTTATTGTTTGAGCTTACTTTTCCTTCACTTCATATCTTGTATGCTCCGTGCTTATTGTACACGGCCCCTATTATTCCATCCCATTTAAATGGTACATTCACACATCTCGTTGTCACATTTATTTCCATCACCATTTACTTCACCTATGTATATTTCCTTTCCATACTATGGCCGTTAGGGATTTGGATTAAACACTGAAGACATTTAATCTCCTTTGGGGCAAGGGTAGTACACATTTCTTTTTAACTCAGTAACTTTTACCCTATTCCGTGCTTTCGAGCTTTTCTGCTGTTTTGAGGACACCTAACGCATATACTTTGGTCACTTGATCTTTTAATATTGTTTCCATCTCATACGATGTGGAACGCTACACATTTACATCGGTTCAACCAGCAACTACCAATCCTCTCCTTTTCCCCCTCTTACCCTCTTGCAGCACGCCACATGCTAAAACACCATTTTTTATGGGTTATACATTTTAATAATTATTTACACGTCCTGTGTAACATGATTCACACGCTTTGGCTGTTTTTTTTTTTTTCATTATATCTTCTTATCCCACACACACTTGTTTATCAGTGTTGTAGAATATATAATGTCATATTTCCATTGGGATAAAAATAAGGGGCCAGATTCACATAGAATTAGATTATCGTAGGGTTTCCCAAATACACTACGCCGCCGTATTTTACCTGGCTCTACGTGGAATCCAGGTAGATTTTGTCCAGTAAACGACGGCCGCGTAGTGTATTTCTCCCGGCGCAATCCATCTACGCGATTAGGGGGCGTGAAGCATTTAAAATAGGCGCGTTCCCGCGGCGATCGAACTGCGCATGCTCCGTTCCCAAATTTCGAGTTACGTTAAAAAAAATATATATATTAAATTCGACGTGGGAACGACGGCCATACTTAACATCGGTTACGCACTGTTAGACCAGCAAAAAGCTGCTCTAACATTACGTAGCCAAAAAATGACGTAGGCGATTGCGAAGGACTCTCGTACCTTCGTGGATCGCCGTAAAAACTCATTTGCATACCCCAACGGTGAAAACGATGCGGACTCCACCCAGCGGCCGCAAAAATATCGCAACATAGATCCGAAGGCTTACGAAGACGTAAGCCTCTCGGATCGAAGCCCGAAGCCGCCGTATCATGGTTTGAGGATTCAAACTAGTGATACGGCGCGCAAAATTTGAAATTACTCCTGTCTAACACCAGTTAGACAGGCATAATCGCTCTCTGAATCTGGGCCAAGGTTTCTTTACATTGTAACACATATGTTCTCAACACACATCCACTATATATATTTTCTTAGGGGTTGAAACTAGGTTTGCTGCTAGTATCTGGTGTAACCAATTTTAATCGGCTGATGTATATATTATATTATGTTTCCATCTAGTCATGATGGACTGTGTTTTTTCCTTGTTGCATTCTTTCAACAGGTGTGCACGATTACCGGCATTAGCCAGGCCCCACCAGGAGACTAATTAATGAATCATCAGATGGTTTCTGGGACTTTTTTCTTTCTATAAATGAGATTTCTTTTATCATTATGTTTAGCTATGACTAAGCATCGGTTATCGATGTGAAACGCGTCAGTTTTGTTACCCCACTGTTTGCTGTTTTTGCTGTTTTAGTTATATTTTTTGACTGGAATAAACAGGCGCTATTTTTAAGTTTTCTCATCCATTGGAGTGCGGCTGTCCATTTCTTTTTCCCTACATAGGACGGGGTGTTTTTGGAGGAAAACAGCAGATTGAAAACTCAAGACAGGTGACAGGATTGTGTCATCGAATATCTGTCCAAGAGCTACCAACTGTAAGTTCAGCAAAGGTAATCAAGATCCTTGAATCTGACTTTGCAGACATAAGTTCTGAAGAGAAGAGTGTATCCAAAGAAGACATAAAGTTTGTATACACTCTAGAAGTATTCAGCAGAATCAACAAGGTAATCTTGAAATGCCCTTACCCTTCAGAGAACGACCTCGTCTGCCAAATAACAGAAATCTTGCCCTAGCAAGATTGAAATGCTTGAAGAAAAAGATGGGAAGAGATCCAAAATTCAAGCAGGATTATTTGAAATTCATGGAAGGCATCCTTGAAGAAAGACATGCAGAGAAGATGAATAACCAACCTAAAGAAGGAGAAGTGTGGTACATCCCACATCAAGGTGTTTACCACCCAAAGAAACCAGATAAAATTAGAGTAATATTTGATTGCTCAGCAAAGTATGATGGTGTTGCATTGAACGATCATCTACTAAAAGGACCAGATCTTACAAACACTCTGCCTGGAGTACTCTGTAGATTCAGAAAGTATCCCATAGCGGTCATGTGTGACATTAAAACATTTTTTCCATGTGAAGAATGAAGATAGAGTCTTCCTGAGGTTCCTATGGTGGGAGGACGGAGATACAGATACAGAGCCAGCAGAATACAGAATGAAAGTACATTTGTTTGGAGCAGCATCGTCTCCAGGTTGCGCCAATTATGGTATGAAGTACTTGGCTAATAAAAATGAATAGGATTGTCCATCAGCAGCAAATTTTCTTAAGAAAAACTTCTATGTAGATGATGGCCTTATAAGTCTAGAATCCACAGAATCTGCAATCAAATTAGTAAAGGAAAGGCAAGAATTATGCGCAAGAGGAAACATGCGCCTTCACAAATACATCTCAAACAACAAAATGGTACTGGAATCTATCAGTGACTCTGAACGTGCATCAACAATGAAGAATGTAGATCTTAATTATGATCATCTTCCAGTTCAGAATGTACTTGGCTTGGGATGGAATGTAGAGAACGACGAGTTCTTCTTTGAAGTATCCTTTGAAGAGAAAGTTGCAACCAGACGTATCATTTTCTCTCCAGTGGCTTCTATATATGATCCACTGGGATTCTTGGCCCCAGTAATCCTCAAAGCAAAAGAACTACTACAAGAATTATGCAGACGGATGTTGGGATGGGATGAACCCATACCTGAAGATTCGAGGCCAAGGTGGGAGACTTGGATTAGAGACTTGCAAAATTTGAAAGAAGTTTGGATACCCAGATGTCTTGTACCTCATGATTTCGGAGAGTAAAAGAAAATAGAAACTTCATCACTTTTCAGACGCCAGTAGTTATGGCTATGGTCAGTGCTCCTACATCAGAGTGATAGGAGAAGGAAAAATGCATTGTGCCCTGGTTATAGGAAAGACCAGAGTTGCACCTACCAGTATTCAGACAATGCCAAGACTTGAACTGACAGCAGCTGTTGTTTCAGCATCAGTAAGCAAGTTTCTAAGAGAAGAACTAGAGTTAAAAATAGATGAAGAATATTTTTGGACAGACTCACAAGTTGTCCTAGGATACATAAACAACGAAGCTCGAAGATTCCATGTCTTTGTCCCCTACAGAGTTCAGAAAATTCGGGAAATTACAAATCCGGAACATTGGCATCACATTGATACAAAGCATAACCCGGCAGATCATGCTTCAAGAGGTCTGAATGTATCAGAATTGAAAAATTCTAATTGGTTCACCGGACCAGAATTCCTTTGGGAAAAGGAGATCATACCCAGTGAAGGTTACACAGAATTGTCTATGGGTGATCCAGAAGTAAAGGTTGTACAAACATTAAGCACTGCTGCCAAGTGTCAAGATGACATACTTGAAAGACTAGCCAAAATGGAATACGGTCATAAACGTAGCAGCTCGAATTCAACGTTTGGCAAAGGGAATCAGAAGGAAGGAATGTAGAGGAAAGAATGAAAGCTGAAGAAACGGTCATAAGACTCATTCAACAGAGCTTCTATAGTGAAGAGTTGAAGAGACTAAGTCAAGAACCTAAAAGGCTTCCCAACAACCACCCACTGTACAAGCTCAATCTTGTTCTACAGGATGATATACTGAAGGTGGGAGGGAGACTGGAAAATGCATCGTTACCCAGCAGAGTGAAGCATCCAGCAATTCTACCCAAAAATTCTACTTTCACAAGATTGATTATTGATCACTACCCCAGCAAATCCTTGCATCAAGGAAGAAGCTTTACCCAGAACTGTTTGAGAGAAGGTGGTTACTGGATAGTGAAAGGAAGCAAAGTTATAGCAAAGTATATAAATAAATGTGTAATCTGTAGAAAGGCACGTAGACCTACCGAAGAACAAAGAATGGCAGATTTACCAGTAGATCGTGTAAACCCATCATCGCCATTTCTTTATAGTGGAATGGATTGCTTCGGCCCATTCATCACCAAGCAAAACCGCAAGGAGTACAAGAGATATGGACTAATGTTCACATGTCTGAGCTCCAGAGCAATTCACCTGAAAATGTTAGAAGATATGTCAACTAACGCATTCATCAACACCTTGATGTTTCATAGCTATTAGAGGTACTGTCAGAGAGCTTGGGATCTGACCAAGGATCTAATTTTGTCGGAGCAAAAATGAGTTGAAGAAAGCTCTAAAGGAGATCGATAAAGAAAAGGTAACTGAGTACTTGTCACAGAATCAATGTGACTTTCATATGAATGCTCCACATGCAAGCCACACAGGAGGAGTTTGGGAAAGACAAATCAGAACTGTAAGAATTGTGTTAAGTTCAATGTTGAAAAATAACTCTGGAAGAATGGATGATGCTTCACTTAGGACCCTATTCTATGAAGTAATGTCTATTGTTAACAGTCGTCCACTTACAGTTGACAACATCAATGATCCAACAAGTTTGGAACCTTTAACTCCTAACCATCTACTTCACCTTAAGTCTGATTGCACACAACTACCGCCTGGCAAATTCACCAAAGAGGATTTATATGCCAAAAAGAGATGGCAAAGAGTTCAATATCTATCAGTACAGTTTTGGAATAGATGGAGGAAATAGTACTTAGCCAATCTTACGCTGAGAAGTAAATGGCAAACACCCAGGAGAAATGTCCATGTTGGTGATATAGTATTAGTGAAAGAAGAAGATTTACCTAGAAGTCAATGGAAATTGGCCAAAGTTCTAGAAGTTCAAAAGGATGAAGACAAACTAGTAAGAAGAGTGTTGTTACAAATAGACTCAAAACTTGATAAAAAGGGAAAACGTCTTACTACCCCACTCATGTTGGAACGTCCTATACAGAAGTTAGTTGTTCTACTTGAGAGTAATAAAAGACACTTGGAAGTTGAGAACCTGATAGAAAATTCCGCAAATTCATGTTCACCTACTATAGAGAACAAGAATTATAGGTAATTTTGGTGGGAGTGTAGCTGGCCAGCTAGAACCTGTCCTAGGTAGCTAATATAACCTACATGTATATACAGCTCAACCTGCTAAGAACCTAAATGTAGAGCACATGTGAATATGTGAGAGGCAAAAGCATTGTGATTGTGATTTTGTGCTTGGATTTCATATAACAGTTGTATGTTGTGTTTACAGAAGCAAAATAAAAAATATGCCTTTAACCTCCCTGGCGGTATGATTGTTTCAGATTTTAGGTGCTGAAAGCGGTACAATTAGTTGCAAGGAAATTTGGCGTTTTATACTGTAGGCTTGTAATTCTTAGGAATAACTCACGTAAATCTGACCAAACAAGAGTCTAATAGGAATCCCGGGTATGACTTTTTTTTTAAAACAAAATTATAAATTCTATAATAATAAATAATTATAAATAATTATAACAAATAATAATATAATTATAATAAAAATTATTCAATAATGTAATCAAATCAAAATCACAGAAATTTGCTCAGTTGCAGAATTTTCGCTGTCATTACTTTTATTTTTTTATGACGAATTTCCCCACAAATCACCATCGCTCAATTCTGCAAGTGATTATAATTTATTATCGCTGTTTTTTAGCTGCTCTAAAACAATTTTTGACATAAAGGGACACTTTTGGTTGCTATGGGCAATCTACAGTTTGCAGGGAGAAAGAACAGTTTTTATTATGTAAAAGAGCATGCAGAACACTGGGCAGACCACTAGGGACAAAGGGGGTGTGTATTTTTTACATACAGTATACTGTAATCTATAAGATTACAGTATACTGTATGTAATGTGTTTGTTTACATTTTTGAATATGGCGCCGTTCTCCGCCCCTGTGTGTCATAACGTCGCAGGGAACGGAGCTCGGCGGCACACGGGGACACTGTGTGAATCGAGCGAGCACCCGCTCGCTCACACAGTGTGGATGCATCGCTGGATCCAGGAACAAGGTAAGTAAACATTGCCTGTGGATTCAGCGAGGCGAGCCCGAGTCTGACTCGGGGTTACCGATCGCAGCACAGAAATCTAACCCCGAGTCAGACTCGGGAATACCGCCAGGGGGGTTAAGAGTCATTTGTTCATATGGCAGCAGGAGGTAAGAAATAACACAGTTGAATTCATGCCAGAAAGCATAGAGTTAAGCTTTTGTGACTCATCAGTAGCCTTGGCCCAATCACAGGCAATCTCACATTGAGCAGAGTCTTGACCTATCACAGCCTCCTTTGCATCCATTTCTGTCTGGGAGGTTCCTAATACTGTACATGTGCTGCTAGATTATTCCACATGGAGACAGAGAGCAGAGCAGACATACAGAGTCTTGTTTTATGCAAGCAAGGGCAAAATAGGTATGTGAGCAGTTATATAAATGTTCTTATTGTAAATGTGTGGTTAGAACTGTATACTGATTCAGTTGTGTGTTCACTTGTAGTTCCACCATACCATACCTTCATACCATACCATACCTGCATACCTTCAAACAAACACATACCAACTAAGTCACCAAACTAATTCACAAACCAAACCCAACTAAGCTAACCCTGCAAAAGCAACCCTGCAAACCAAGTTGCAAACCACAGTTATACTTTCAGAGAAATCAGAGAATGCTTTGATAACTTACAGAGAGAGAGGGAAAAATATAAATACTGAAGAAAGAAATATATCCACCATCTTATGTTAAATGACAAGATTGAATATTTGAACCACCACTTTCTGTTATAGTTTATTCATCACGTGTTTTTGTACATGGACTGTCTGCTGCAAAGCAGCAGTATTATATATGAAGAAAAGTGAAGTTAATAAAGAAGTTATTTTAAGCATTTGGTGTGCTCTTCAAACCTACTGCTTCCATAGAATGGCGCTAGAGGAATTTCAGAGTAATGGACAGTCTTGTTGGACTGAAAAGTCAGATATCACAATTCTTCTAATGCCACAGCGCACAAGCCTGCCACAAGTCTATCAATGATCTGGTTTCTGGCTCCTTTAACATCGGCTGAATTTCAAACATTATGGGCCGTTCGCGCCAAGTCACTGCGTCATCGCAGGCTGATGATGGGCCAAGCATGGACTATGACCTGCATGCTTTGGCCAGTCACAGCACCGTCAGCACAGAGAGCCATGATTGGCCAAAGGCAGAGTGCCTCTAACCATTCAAGGCTCAGGGGATTAAATACATGACACACACGTCAGCCTTGTGTAGTGTGTTGCAGCGTTCAGAGAGAGTCATTTAATTTCAGTCATCTAGATTGAGCAGGCAGTTGATTTAGTGTGTATATATATATATATATATATATATATATATATATATACATACATTCCAGGCTTTGTGTACATATACTGTGTGTGTGTGTATATATATATATATATATATATATATATATATATATATATATATATATACAATTTAGCTAGATCTCACTGCAGAGTATTCCTGTTGTTCTCTTCCTAATATACTACAGGCAGGGAGTTGATTCAGGTAGCTGCGGTATATTCAGTCAGTATACTGTGCAGCTAGATGTCAGGACCTGGGCTTGGACCTGGGACCTCTTCTGTGTCTGGCCCTGATGCTTCCCACTGAGCTATCTGGGATGCTGGACAGCGCCCTTCCTGATATATTGGACAATACTATCTGATCCATTGGACAACACTGCCTTGTGTCTTGATTGCTGTTGAACCTTGAACTCCTTGCTCCTCCCATGAACTTCCTATAAAAGCCTTGTCTCTGCACTTCCTCTTTGCCAGGTTATTGTGCCTTCTTAGCCAGTGTCTTGCTATTTGACTTTCCTTCTGCCATCTGTATTTCGCTACCACTCGTGATTGACCCTTGGCTTGTTCTTTGACTGCTCTACTGCCTGATCCCAACCTGCAACTACTTGTTGCCGACCTTTTGGCTTACTTACTGACCACACTGCTGTTTAACCCTTATCCTCTACTGGTCTTGGCTTGCTCACGCCCTGGTGGGGCAAGCCTTTGGAGTGCGACCTGGTACTAGCACGCAGCTAAATCCATCTCCACCATCAGGAGCTCTGGTGAACACTGGCTAGTATTTAACCTTGCACCTCAGGTGAGCCTGTGCCATCTACCAGAAGTGACTGCTTGTTTACCTGTCCCGCTACTGGTCTTCAAGCCCGACGCCTGTTCGTGACACTAGATCACTGAAGAGCGTTCCTGTTGTTCTCTTTCTAATATACTACAGGCAGGTAGTTGATTCCGGTAGCTGCAGTATATTCAGTCAGTCTACTGTATCCTGTGCAGCTATACTGTAATATTTTGTTTGTTCCTGCGCTCAACTAGAGTATCTGTGGGGGGTTGCAGTGTTTTGGCACCAGCACCAGTGGCTAGGGCCCTATTTTTCTGACCTATTTTTCTATTCAATAGGGGCATGTAATTACAATTCTTGATCTAATATTTCACAGCACCCACCAAAAGTAACTTTCAAGGCTTACAGTTTTCTGGTACCACCAACACCTAAGGCCCAAATTTCTGCAGAGTATATAGGGCAGGACCCTACTTTCAAACATCCAACTTACAAACAAATCCTACTTACAAACAGAAGAAGACAACAGGAAGTCAGAGGAAATCTACCCCTAGGAAGGAAAATTCTCTCATGTAAGAGTTAATATGGGAAAAACGTGTCTCCTCTCCACTGATGCTTTATTACCAATCCTTGTTTATCTAAAAAAAAAATAATAAATTCTAAATCCCATTTTCATTGGGACAGAAAGTGAGGTGAAATCTTCTGAATAGGGGCACAGACCGCAACACAAATGTTACAGAGGTGATAACCCTTTCCTATGTTATCCAAAAAGCTTTAAAATAGATTTTTTGGCTGGAGCTACACTTACAAAATGTACCTATTCCAAATTACAAACAGATTCTACTTAAGAACAAACCTACAGTCCCTGTGTTGTTCGCACCACCTGAATACTGCTGTTCAGAGTATAAAGGTCCCACTCCTTTTATTTTTTTAATTTTGGTGCAGGGTTCCCCTTAATATCCATACAAGACCCAAAGGGCCTGGTAATGGGCCAGGAAGGGGTACCCATGCCATTTTTCTCAATGATTTTCATCCATATTGCCAGGACCCGACATTACATCAAAGCCGAAAGCAGTTTTTTTTCTTTTTTAACACTGACCAGGGCAATAAAAGGTTACCATTGTACAACTCTGGAGAAGTAATATTGATTTGTTTTTTTACACATTATATTTGCTTATAGCATTTAGCTATAAGCAAGCAATCTTACTGAATTAAACAAATACATTCAGTTTTGTTTTGTTGTGATTAGCTGTGATTGGTCAAAGGGGTGGCAGTTGTGTAAGGGAGAAGGGCAGGCTTGTTTACCGCCCCCCAAAATATTGAGCACTGGTCACCACTGCCCATAGACTGCTATGGGACCATCTTCCTTCATCGGTGGTCCCAGGACACAATCCCATAGAGATCTATAGGGCTTTAATGCACAGGCGGTTCTATTACTTTCAATCAAAATTGGGCTGTAGAGCCTTGCAATCTTTAGTTATACCCTGGAGGCCTACCTAAACAATCGGCTCAAACTAAATCCAATCAATTTTGTTCAAAGGTCACGGCTGAGTTGAAAAGACCATTCATAGTAGTTATGGTGCTTTATTCAAGCTCTAATGTTTGCAAAACCAACGTTTAGCTCCTATTCTACAATCCAGCACTTCCACCCTCCTTACAAAAGGCCATCAGTAAAAACAAACCAACAACATTATTGGTTATACTAGATGGACTTGAGCCTGACTATTCATTTATGTAACTTGGTCATTCGAGTAAGACTTTTCCCATCAGTATTGTCATCTGGACTCATTTCTTTGTGTGTTTTCAGAGAAATAAAGGTGTATTGGTGGGAATTTGATTTTTTTCAAAATAATTTGAGGCTTTAGTTACCTGTCAACACACACTGCTTAAAGCAAACATTTGGGCAAATAAAAGCAACTTATTATGCATCAGACTGAAATCATATGCGATCTTAAGAAAGGCATCACTTCTGTTAAAAATAATAGGTGAGAATAATAGATATTGCTGGTGTAATTTTAACCACTTGCTGACCGCGCTATAGCTGAATGATGGCTACAGCTTTCTGAATTGTTATATCGGGCACAAAATAGCTTTACTGGCCAAGAGGAGACATACCAAAGCCTAACCATGAAAACTGCTCATGATTTGCTCCCCTGAAAATAAAGCAATACCACATCCCAATAAAAAAACTGAAGACAAATTCTCATCAGTGCTTGTTGTAGTGAGAGTGCTCTGCTATAGGACCAAAGTGTGGTAATAGTCCACTCCAACAACACATAAGGTATGCAGCCCATATCCAATTTGTGACGTCTCTATAGTGAACAGCAAAAACAATAAAGAGGGTGCAAAGCCCTGTTCATTACCTTTAACCGCTTAAGGACCGCCGCACGCAGATGTACGTCCACAGAATGGCACGTACAGGCACATGGGCGTACAGGTACGTCCCTGCCTTGTTGAGGGTCGGGGGTCCGATTGGGACCCCCTCCACTGTGTGCGGCGGTCCTCTTACCTTGTCCTGGGATCCATCTTGAGGGGGCGGCTGCTCGATTCTGTCCGCCCCCTCCGGATCGATCCCAGCGAATCAGCTTCCTCGCCGCCCTGTCACTTCCTTTTCCTGTGTAATGTAAACACAGGCAGAGGAAGTGATGTCTTCTCTACCTCGGCGGTATTTTCAAACCGCCGATAGGCACAGTAAGTCGCACCAACACTACACTGACACCACACACATAGGCACATTTAATCCCCCCCGATTGCCCCCCCACCCCCCTGTCACACTGTCACTGAATGCAGTGATCATTTATGTACTGATCACTGCATATAGTGTCAGTGTGACAGTTAGTGTGACAGTCAGTTAGTGTTAGGTCCAGGGTAGCCCCGTACCCCCCCTAATAAAGGTTCAACCCCTTGATCACTACCCTAGTTAACCCTTTCACTCCCTATTGCCAGCGTCACTAAGCGATCATTTCTCTGATCGCTGTATTAGTGTCGCTGTTGCCGCTAGGTAGCTAATTTTTTTTTATTGTGATTTTTTTTTTACTAAAGACATGTGGCTGAATACATTTTGGCCTAAATGTTTGACTAAAATTTAGTTTATTTAATTTATCTTATAACAAAAAGTAAAAAATATTGTTTTTTTTTCAAAAATGTCGCTCTATTTTTGTATATAGCGCAAAAAATAAAAATCGCAGAGGTGATCAAATACCACCAAAAGAAAGCTCTATTTGTGGGAAGAAAAGGACGCAAAATTTGTTTGGGAGCCACGTCGCACGACCGCGCAATTGTCTGTTAAAGCGACGCAGTGGGTCATTTAGCAGCATATTGGTCTGGTCCTTAAGTGGTTAAAAAATGTTTGTAAAATATGTAAATATATAAAAAAAATTAGACTCGAAAAGTGGCAATAGATACAGAATATGAGTGCTCCGTGATGACCTGGACCTCATTCACTAGCAAGCAAGCAGACTAGAAGAATTTTGAGGGCAAGCCCCTCTTCCTCAGAGGTTAGATCGCATGCCTGTATGTCTCATGCAATAATAAACAAATACTATGATTTGTATCTTTTAAGGTCACTTTGCAATAAAAGCAAGAGAGCTTAAAACCCTGTAGTGTATTAACTACCTTACCTCTGGAAGGTATTACGCCCATCATGATCATGACATTTTTGTTACTTAACTGTTAGGACATGGGCTTGAACCTGGGACCTCTGGTGTGTTTGGTGACCTGAAATGCTGGACAGCTCCTTGGATAGTTCATTAGACAATTCTTTGAATCTTATGTAGCGCTACCCCCGAAGGAGCCGCTGATTGATTGTTGGGATAGACACATTACGTTACCCTAGCGTTGTCTAGGGGTGTGATGCAGGAACAAAGTAGTGAGTGAAAGTCCAGACAGCCAATAAAAGGATTTTCCAATGCTTTATTTCCAGGCCAACGCAGCCAACATCAACTTCAGTTAGGAAGGAAAGAAAAGGTTGATGAAAGGAGAGGAAAACTTGCAGTGTCAGGCCTGGATATGAACGGGCAAGCCTGCCCTCAGTAGTATCAATTTGTAAGTTTGTCGCCACTCCTGCCTGAGTGGGTGAAGTGCCCGCAGACAGGTTCTCTTTCTCTAACCTGGCAGCCGAAGTGTCACTTTCGATGTCTGGGAGGAACAGGTCTTTCACACAGACCTGGCTCTAGGGCCTCAGCCACAGGCCAATTACTTTAGGTGAGATAGGTGAATGAACAGAGCGAATCCTCCAAGTAAATTCTAGTACAGGTCACCGGGAGACAGTAAAGCGTACCTGTCCGCATCCCGGTCACCAGATTCCCGATTGGTTGATTCAGGACCTGTGGACAACCTGCCTCTGGGTTCCCCTCGAGCCGATCCCCCAAATGACACCGCACCCAGCCTGGGATCCAATTATAAGATGGGGCACCCAGTAAGTCACTGGGGTCCCTATTCGCCTCCGGTTAAGGCTCGTTAAAGCTTGTAAGATTGGCCAGGTGGGCCACACCGGCAGGGTCCATGGATGCGCGCACCCTAAAGGTGGATGCCGCACCTGGAACCGGGACCCCACGAAGATTTTAAAACACATGACACCTGTCACAGATATACCCCTCCCCAGCATGCCCTGCGAGGGAGGAAATCCTCCAATTGGCTGCTGGGGAAAACTTGCTCTGCCAGAAACCTCTCTGGTGCCAACTGCCGGCCAGAGATGATACCACATCCCTAGAATGCAGACTGACCCAGAAGACCTTTCTGGAATAACAGAAGTCACAATTTAGATAAATCACGAATGGGAGCAATGTAACTCTCCCATTCCAACTAACTTTAGCGTAGTGCCCATACTGAAAGTAAGGGGGCGCTACCCTTTTTTGCCTTGAACCTTGAACCTTTTGCTCCTCACATGAACTTCCTGATTTAAACCATGTCCCTGCACTTCCTGGTTGCCAGAATATTTTGCCTTCACCAGCCAATATCTTGCTTTTGTCTCTCCTGCTGCCAATTGTATCTTCGCTACCATTTGCTACCGACATTTGGCTCGTTCCTTGACTACGCTTTTGCTGAATCCCAACTTGCATCTATTTGTTATCGACTTTTGGCTCATTCCACGACTACACTTCTGCTTGATCCCTACCTGTTATATCTGATTCCGGACCCCAGCTTGCTCACCTCCTGGTGGGGCTATCCTGAGGACTGCGACCTGGCACTAACACTAAGCAATGCCCATCTCCACCATCAGGAGCTCTGGTGGATACCGGTTAGTGCTTAGACCCCACACCTCAGGTGAACCAAATCATCAGCCATGGTGACCTGTGTAAATACCTGCTTTGCTGCTATAGCTACTGGCCTCTGAGCCTGACTCCAGACCGTGACTGAATATTCTGGCCCAAAACATGGAAGCCATTGTAACAGCTAGACATGTGTGATTCCTTTAGCAACAAATGGATTTTCATACAAATTTGTTAGTATTTTCTCTTGTTCATAATTCCGTAATTTTCGTACTTTCAGCTATTTGGATGTTCGAATTGATCCGAATGTACTAATACTAACGTACGATTTGACACACTTACTAACATACGAAACACCGAAACAGCAAAAGAACGAAAATTACATCTATAACGAACGATTTGCATTCTGCATTTTAAATCCTTTGTCTGTTCGTAATTTCGTATATTCGTATTTTCATTCATATGTTCGTATTTTCATTTGTGTGTTTGCTAAATCTGTTTCTTTGTCTGTTCAAAAATTTGTGCACTCGAATTGTTCTTTCGAATGGGCACTGTGCAGTGTAGTTAGTGAGTGATGTATCTTACTTAATATCTTAGCCAATCAGCTTATCTCTTTTGTGCTGAGTGACTTTGGACAGTGCAAAGCCTCGTACAGATGATCGGACTACAAAAAAAACGTTTCAATGGATTTTTGTCTGAAGGGAGTTGGCCAAGCACACCTAGAGCATACTGTGTGTATGCTCTAGGTGTGCTTGGCCAACTCCCTTCAGACAAAAATCCATTGAAACAATTTTTTTTGTAGTCCGATCATGTGTACGAGGCTTTGCACTGTTGGACTTTTGTTGCCGAAAAGTTTGTCCGTTTGCAGAGCAAACTTTTGTCCGTTAAATACCGAAAAAGTTTGTCTGATGGAGCATACACACGGTCTGATTTTTTGGAAAACTTGCTAATTTTGACGTAAAAATTAAACTAAAATACGAGATTGCAAATTACTGTGCAGCAATGTATTTACGAAAGTACAAAATTAGGAATCAATGAAAACAAAACAATGTTACAAATCAACGGAAAAGGCAATCTCACATAAATAACAATTACTAAATGACGAATAGTGTACCGAATAAACAAAAATTATTATCTAACAAAATTACGAATTTAGAATTAACGAAAACAAATTAGACAGAATTAAGAATCATTCAGTATCAACGAAAATAAAACTGTTACGAAAATACAAACGGATCCGAATAGGAAAACTTGCATCTTACGAGATTACGAATCTTTACGAATCTACGGCACGAGACGAAACGAAACAATGCTTGTGTGATACCGGGCTGGCAATCCCTTTAAGCAGCTCAGCAGATTTTTTTTTTTTTTGTTTCCTGAAGCATGTTGCTCTTTTACCTGCAATGATAGAAAACATTGATATATTATTACAATTAAAAAATATAAAAAGGGATGGGAATGATTCTCCAAAGACCAAAACAAGTAAGAAAATACACGAAATAAACCTACAAACAATAGTTTGCAAGAACGCAACATCCAGGGACAATGGTTTTCCAAGGCCGGGTACTCTTATCTAGAACTAAATAGGCAAGCAGGGAAAGAACTTCAATTATATGCAGTGAAGAGAATAACTGACATAAAGCATTCAAATGAATGCTCCAAAAGGTAAAACATTTTCCAAACAACAAAACCATAAAGCAAGGATGCTTTACTAGATGCATGAAGTGAAAAGATTAGAGAGACCTTCTTTTGTAAACCAGTACCTGTTGTCCTGCAGGGGCACGTGTGTCCCTATGGTTCCAGCAGTGTCAAAAAGCCAGAAGAAGCAACCTTAAATACCTCCCATCTGGTCATCAAGGCCGGATGCGGACGTGATGACCGCACTGCGCATGTGCCATTCATGTCAGGTCCTCCGCTCGTCCGGTTGCAAGTGGTTCTTATGCCTTGCCTGCGAAGGTAGAGGGGGGAAAAAAGGATTTGGATTGGCTGTTACTGCAGCCTGGACTATACCCATCCCTTGCAATAGTGTTAGTGAGGATTGTGACTGGCTATCAAAGCTGGGGGAGGTAAGCCCCAGTCCCTAGACCCAACAGATGGGAGAGAAAAAGTTGCGGGAGCCCAATGAAGAAAGGGTTAGGAGCAGCTGTGTGTGTAGCCTGTGAGCCTGGGGGACAGGGCTCAGGACAGACAAAACAAGATTTTTCCCAGCACACTTGCCAGCTAACCAGCAAGAAAAGCATAACAAGTCTAACAATTTGCAATATAAGTAGGTTCCAGTTGAGAAACACCCGAAGAAACACCTGAGCCTAGTACAGCACAATGGCAGCTGAAGGTGTCCAATTTGTATCTTCACCAATTCCAGCAATTAAACAGGTCCATAAAGACATAAGGGCCAGATTCTCAGCGGCGATACGACGGAGTATCTCAGATACCCCCGCCGTATCGCCGTTTTTTTTTGCCTCGTATCTATGCGCGTGATGCTTAGCATCACTTTGGCATAGATACGCTTCAACATCCGACAAGTGTAAAACCATTACACTTGCGGATCGTAGTTGTAATGACAACTCCAGCCACCAGGTGGCCTTTACGTTGTTTTCTCATTTGCATATGCAAATGAGGCTAGTACGCCGATTCCCGATCGCTTTTACGCTGCCCCGTCGTCGCATACGTCGTTTTCGTCCGCGTAAGGTTACCCCAGCTTCTATGTGGAGTAACCTTACGAAGTACCGCCGGATGCCGTCGGGTGCCGTCGGATGCCATGTTAAGTATGGCGTCGGGTCAGTGTCGGCTTTTTCTGTCGCTTACGCCGTTTTACTAACTCGTCACTAATTGCGTAGTGACGATCACGTTGTTTTGACGTTGGTTTCAACAACGCTTTCCGACGTGAGCTGGAGCATGCGCACTGGGCTTTCGTTCGACGCGGGGGCGCGCTTAATTTAAATACAAGCCGCCTCATTTGAATTACGCGGGCTTACGCTGGGCCATTTTCGCTACGCCAACGCAAACAACGGAGCAAATGGTTAGAGAATATGGCACCTGCTCTAGTACGATGCGACGGCGTAGTGCAAATGGCTTACGATACGCAAGCGAAATTCTATGAGAATCTGGCCCAAAGACGTGGATAAGTAAGTTTGGGGTGGAGCACAGAGTCCGGACATCCACCCAATAAAACACCTTTGGGATGAATTAGAGGGGAGACTACGAGCCAGGCCTTCTCGTCCAATATCAGTGCCTGACCTCACAAATGTGCTTCTGGAAGAATGGTCAAACACTCCCATAGACGCACTCCTAAACCTTGTGGGCAGCCTTCCCAGAAGAGTTGAAGCTGTTATAGCTGCAAATGGTGGGCCAACTCAATATTGAACCTTATGGACTAAGACTGGGATGCCATGAAAATTCATGTGAATGGACAGTATAGTCCAAGGCAGTGTAAAGGCATGTGTCTCAATACTTTTGACAATATAGTGTATGTGGCAGTATGGCATTAAAGCCCACTGCTGTGCTGTCACCTGTTTGTGTATGGCTGGCATAAAATGGTTAAGGTCCTAAAAGCTGGGAAAAAAAATAAAAGTAACATGGAAAGGCAAATCATTTCTAAAAGCTGCCAGCATGAAAAAAAAAAAGAAAAAATATTCCAGAATTGCAAGATCCTGCTGTGCAACAGTGTTTTTTCAGTATTTGCCTTTCCATTTTAATGAATACTTTGTCCAGATTTCAGAAGTGACAGGTGAGAATGTGACTGTACAGTGTGGGACAGATTCAGGAGTAGATATCACTGGACTCTTATTTCTTCTTACCTAATTACTAAATTTCCTCCATCTCACGTCTGTCTTCCTCGGGGATGGCTGACCTGGCGAGCAGCACTGGGTGTCAGCCGGTCTTTCTCTTCTTCTCTGACTCCCTGACTGGGCTCTGGAGTGCAAATTCGATTGTAGTCGGCTAATGGAAATAGAATAGATGGTTTACTGGAGTTCAGTCCTACCAGTCCCATTGCTGAAGCAGTGGAATAGGCAGCACAGCTGTAGCAATCATATGTCCCTCCTCATGTTGGGCTGGTCTGGGGTTGGGGGTGTTGGAATATTTGTTCTGTCGGTTGAGGTGACTCTATCCATACTGACAGAAGTCTGAATGCCGTCCTGAGCTCCTCCACTGCTGGGGACAGAATTAGGGACACTTTTTATCCAGAGACAGTCTCCTGAAATCAGGGTCTGTCCCCAGGAACCAGGGACGTCACGTCATTTTCTGGTACAAAGTAAACTTTATTGAAAAAGCAAATCACATACAAAATATGGTGTTAATGTGCTGGTCACTTTCTTTTTAACAAAAACTGACTGAACACCTAAACAGGAACACAAAACTGTCAAAAAATGACCCCATGATACTGTATATAAAGCAAAAATATGGGCTGGAATTCCTCTTAAATCCATTTTAGATTAAAACTTTCTAAATATCAGATCAGGAGGTAACTAAACTACTGACTGATATTTGTCCTACCTGGAGGCTAGTTGGTAAATATTTTAATAAATACATGTGGTATCAGGTATGTGAGAAAAGAAAGATGTGACTTCTAAATTAAACTTTAATTAAAACTTCTGTTTTCTCAACTTTTTTGGATTCTATTATATAAGCCAACCCCGTTCTTTGTAGAGTAGAACTCCACTGAAGTCTTCCAGCCGTCTACATTCTCAGCACCAACTGAACTACCCGGTAAGTATATGCTGGAATGTCGTTATCTTATTATTATTATTAATATTGTTATTGTTAATATTATTCTTAATACAAATTATTTATAAGGCAAGAAACTGTGGTATTCATATTTCAGATAAAGCTTAAATTACTCCTAAATAATCATAATGGCTTATTTTTCACAATACATATTTTAGGTAATTTCTCTTCCCAAGTTTGTTCAACCTTTAACTACATTTGATATATAATGGAGGAATCCATTGTTTTATTATAGTGGTTGCTAAAGGGGTATATTCAACCAAAAGTATAGGATGTCTGTTAGGAAAGAATGATGACCTTCCTGCTCATATCTGCACAACTTTTTTATATCAGTGTTCTTAGTGATTTATTTATGATGTAGATCTACCCATGTAGACTCTTGTAGGCTCTCTGGGCTGTATTTAGCCTAAATTTTAAAGTTCAGACAGTTCAGAGTTGGGTCCCGTAATAAGTGTCTCTTGGTAGGCTGATCAGTGGTTCTTTGCTGAACTTTATTTGTAGTATTAACTAACTTTAAATTAATATGCCCGGATTCACATACATCGGCGCATATATATGCTGCCGTAGCGTACCTCTTTTATGCTACGCCAGCGCAGCGCGGAGAGGCAAGCATGGAATTCACAAAGAAAATGCTCCCAACTCTGTGCCGGCGTAGCGTATATTCGTAGGCGTAAGCCAGCGTAGGTAAAAGTGGGCTGGAAATGGGTGTGATCCATGCTAAAGAAGCGTGACCCCATGCAAATGATGTGCCGGGCGCCAGACAAGTACTTAAAATTAACTGTGCATGCGTCAGGACATGGACATATCCCCGTGCTCATGCGCACAACCATGTCAGAACAACTGCCTAAGATATGCCGGATCACTGTGTATGCCGTGAGTACCATTATGTCCTGGGACTCGGCAATGGATGCCGGGTCCCGGGACATATCCACTCTACCGAGTTTAAAGTCCCTATTCACATTTACTGTTGATGCATCAGTTGGAAACATCAGTATGCTCCAATAGCACCTCTCACTCTGTGTGCACTAGCTTCATCACCACTAATCAGTGCTTCAGAGCACTGTGTTTACCAGGACTGTGGTCCCGAGACCCCTTCTTAGATTACTGTCTGGTACCCCATACAGGTGTTAGGTCCAGCCTTGTATCCACCCCCCTGGCCACCGTGGGACATACTCCTCGGTGGTCTGAACGTTTGAGCCAATGGGAATATTTGCTCATAGAACCCTCCTGACGAAGCGACGTATGTTGCGAAACTAGTTGAGATCTTGTATATCGTGACCTCTACTCTCACCAGGATCTCCCCATGGGACATACTGTATGTTCGGTGACTGTTATGGTTGTCACGATATGTGTATTGTTTTATTTGTTTGTGATGTTTAATGTTTTTTATATTTTTTGATACTGTGTCAATAAATGTACCCAATTTTGATATATTTCCATTTTGAAATGATCTATTTACTCTGTACCATAATAGTCCACTTTTCCTGCTCTCCCTCTTTTTGGGGTCCCTTGGGGTACCCTAAGCCCTATTTCTATCTAATCTAGTTCTGGATGATTGTACTATTATTAAATCTATTTTGTAATTTTTATGTAAGAGGCTAAAAATTGATTTATACCAGGTATATGTGTTCAATTCTAATGGATTAGAGCAAATGAACATTGGACCTTTTATTGTATGAGAACAATTATTTTATTTGCACCTAACATTAGGATGCTTCATGATATGTGTTATCAATTTTGAATTTTGTCTTTTCATGAATCCAAATGATCCACACAGTTCAAAGATGTTCACATTGAAGAAATCCCTGTTGCTCCTTTTCTTCCTTGGGATCATCAACGTATCTCTCTGTGAGGAAGAGTAAGTATGAATAAGACTTAAAAAAATAATAAAAGTATAGACTTTTAAAGCTCAAAGTAGTTCTAAAGTCTAATGCCCAGATTCACAAAGCACTTACGCCGACGTAAGTGCAAATGTGCGCCGGTAAGTGCAAATTTGCGCCGGCATATCTGTGCGCCATACCCACAAACCAACATACGCCTAAAAACTGGCCGCCCTACGCCGACGTAGCTTACATACCCCAGCGAAGCGTGGGCGCACTTTTCGTCTGGACGCTTGTTGCTGCTCCCATTGATTAGGCATTCAAACATGCAAATGAGGGAAATACGGTGATTCACAAACATACGTGCGCCCGACACATGCTACGTGAGGTGCGCATAAGTTGTACGTTCGGCGTAAAGTTATTCCACATAGATGAGGTGCAACCTGGCAATAGGACATGCAAAGGTCTGCACCAGGGAACACACGCCGGCATATTGCATTGGACGTATGCCTGGCTGGATTTATGTTAAGTTCACAGCGTACCTGGTGATCCGGCATAGCTTAGGCAGTTGTGCCGGCATGGTTGTGAGCATGCGCATAAGGGTGCAGTTTCATGCGTCCACGTCACGGCAATGTCACGGTGCATGCGCAGTTCGTGATACGCGGGGCGTAAAACACTGCACCATGCCCGGACTAACATTTGCATGGGGTCACACCCACTTCCACCTACGCCTGTGCCTTCGAAAAATATGCCACGCCGACACAGCTTTGGGAGCAATATCTTGCTGGATGCAGTGTTTGCCTCTCCGTGCTGCGTCGGCGTGCCGTACGGCATTTGCGCTACGGTGGCGTAATGTGCGCCAAACTCTCTGTGAATCTGAGCTTAAGTGTGTTTTACCTTAATGCATTCTTTGCTACGTCAATACTATATACCCCTATAACTAAAATATCCAATAATCAAAGGTGGGTATATTAAAAATCTGCAGCAGCAGCTCACCACATGTACATGTATTCAACAAAATATTAAAAGAGAAAGAACCACGCTTAGCATAAACCTTAAATAGTTCCAAAGTCTTAAGTTTTACCCAATATGTGCAAACTTGAATTAAAGTTACAGTATGTGTGAAATTGATAGTGCTAAATTGTGACATAAATTACAAACAATCACAAATTGTGATGTAGAAATATAAATCAATTTGATAACCCCACAATATACAGTATCTCTGAAGAGATTACACATTGCTACAATGTAAAGTAGTGAGTGTACAGCTTGTATAACAGTGTAAATTTGCTGTCTCCTTAAAATAACTCAAACACACAGCTATTAATGTCTAAGGCCTCTGACACACGATGAGATATGTCCGCTCAAACTTGTCCGACGGACAGTTTAGAGCGGACATGTCTCATCGGATTTCGGTCCGATGGCGTGTACACACCATCGGATCAAAATCCCCGCCGGCAGACAGCGTGGTGACGCGGCGGCGACGTTGACGCCGCCACGTCACCGCTACGTCACCGCACCAGGAAGTAAACACTTCCGCGCGCATGCGTCGGATCCATTCACAGGATACGACGCATGTGCGGGAAGATATGTCCGCTGGTTTACCGTACTAACCAGCGGACATATCCGACGGACAGGTTTGTAGCAGACAAATTTCAGAGCATGCTTTGAAATTTGTCCGATGGACAAACCTGTCCGCTAGCCCGTACACACGATCGGATTTGTCTGCTGAAACGGTCCATCGGACCGTTTTCAGCGGACAAATTTAATCGTGTGTACGCGGCCTAAATCGCAGACAACAAAAGTGAGTACACCCCTAAGTGAAAATGTCCAAAATGTGCCCAAAGTGTCAATATTTAGTGTGGCCACCATTATTTTACAGCATTGCCTTAACCCTCTTGGGCATGGAGTTCACCAGAGCTTCACAGGTTGCCACTGGAGTCCTCTTCCACTCCTCCATGATGACCTCACAGAGCTAGTGGATATTGAAGACCTTGCGCTCGTCCACCTTCCATTTAAGGATGCCCCACAGATGCTCAATTGGGTTTACGGCTTGAGACATGCTTGGTCAGTCCATCACTTTTATCCTCAGATTCTTCAGCAAGGCAGTGATCATCATTTTGGAGGTGTTTGGGGTCATTGCCATGTTGGAATACTGCCCTGTGGTCCAGTCTCCGAAGGGAGGGGATTATGCTCTGCTTCAGTATGTTTCGGGTACAATGCTACCCCCCTTTAGCAGGGCTTAGCACAGGATAAACCTTGGATGGACTCATTAGAACCAGTATTGGTCTCTCCACGTGGAGCAACAGCAGATGCTAAGGAGCAGAGTTACTAATCCTTCCCTGTTCCAACCAAACCAAAAGACATTTTGACTGAATGTTGCCTTTAAAAGACACCCAGTTACCAACATCAAAAAATTACAGGTGTAGTTAGTGATGATGTGAGCAGAGGAGGAGTTTGGTTAGGTATAAAGGTGTTGTGGTGGGTATAGGAACAGTGTTCAGAGTAGAAGAATGTGAAGGAAAAGGTAGAAGGAAAGAAGTAGAATGAGGTGATGTAGTAGGGGGCAGTGTTGAAAAAGAAGGATGGGCTTCCGCAGAACTTTATTCAGGGAAGGCATAATTTTAAGGTTGGAGGCTGCTGAGTGCGGACATGGTACAAGAGGTGGTTACAGGCTGCAGACATGATACAGGAGGTTGTTGGAGGATGAGATGGTGCAGGGGTCCATTCTCCGTGTGGCCGTGCTTGCAGTAGTGTGGTGGTGGGAGTCCCCACAGGCTCCAGCCGGGGTCCTATTACTGGTTCTGAAGGCATGTCCACTGATATGCTGCTGACTCCGAGGCAGCCGAGTGCCAACTACTGTCCATTAAAATATGGAACTAGAAAGCGCTATTACGTCACTGTGCATGCGCCTGCTCAGCCAGACATGGCAGAGCATGTACAAGCTTGCCTGAGACAATGCAAAGTTTTAATGGCAGCCCACAGCCATATTTTTCATGGGCAGCCGCCATCCGTAACGCCCATTTACGGGCTGGTCAAAAACTAATTGAAATAAACGGGCTGCTGTGTAGACATCTTGCTTCAGGAGGGTGGCCACCTTGCCCCCCAATGCAGATGCCCATGGGGATGGCCTATGGCACCTTCCCATATACAGAGAGCAACATGTGGCTGGAGTACTGATCTCCCAGTCCTTGCTTAGCCCGCAGCCCAGCTCAGTACCTTTACACCTGCTTCTGCAGCAAATGGTTCTGCATTCCAGGTGCATGCCAGTTGCAGAATATTCAAAAAGTGTCATTAAATTATAGCATACTTTATCACAATGTATGGCAACACATTACTATACATGCGATGTGGTGCCAGTCATTTAAATGGCATCATAACACCTTGTCAACAGATTTGCATTGCAGCATATCATGAACTGTCTAAAAATGGTGCATGCAAGTTATTCCATATATTCTATTGTGCTGTAAATAATATCCATTTATAGGTACGTTGAGATCTCTTAAGGAGAAGAGCCACGACCACACCAACACCTCAGCACCACCCATCTCTTCCTAGCAACTGATAGACCAGGTGGGAGGCTGGAATGCAGAGTGGTGACCCCAGGCTATAAGTATTAATGGAAGAGTGTGCTTTCAGCAGGAGTATTAAGACCACAAAAATACAGAAAGGAGCACCAGACCAAAAACGAATAAGAGTCCATTCTTAATGTTGGTAAATGTCAAAGCCTTGGATGGACTCCAGTATTGGATGGACTCTGGTATTACACCCTCCCCCATGGAGTAACAATTTGCTGCTGCTGAGCACATTGTAAGGCTGGCCATAGATGAGTCAGTTATTTCATTCAACCAGTGGGCGGAACAAAAAAAAGTGACCCAATTCCCCTATATGCACAATTGAGGTGGATGGGGGAATCCTCACTGCTCTATACTTGTATTCCGAAAGTGGAAAGACTTCCTTGCTATCAGAATACACAGATCAGTGCTGCAGACTATAGCCTATATTCCAACAGGGCAGATGAACATTAGTCCATCCGTAGATCGACTTCTATTCAACCACAGTGGCAACACATGGTTTGAAATTCGTTCGGTCCCTTCTGAATGGCCAGCTTTACTCCATAAGGAGAGTCTATTATTGGTTCTAATATGGATCTGTGTAGTCACTGGACCCACCCAAAGTTTAACCTGTGTTGAGCCCGATGAATGGAGAGTGATGTTGCCCCAAACACATTGGATATTTTTGTATGATTTGTTTACATGCAATTCAAATTATCTTGGACTCCATCTGTCCTCAGTGCCTCTTTAAATATGTTGTTTTAGGCGGCGTACACACGACCGAGGTTCTCGCTAGAAACCAGCGAGAACCTCGCTGGGAGCTGCATTCCAGCGAGAACCTCGGCCATGTGTACGCTCCTGGCTCGCCCCGCCCGTCGGGAATCCAGTCGAGCGAATAGAGAGCAGGCTCTCCATTTGCTCGATGGCCCGCCTGGAAGAATGGCTGGTTGCCATTCCCGACGGGCGGGTCACAGATTTTGACGGCCGGGCGAGAACCTCGACGGGCGGAACGATGTGTTCCGCCCGTCGAGGTTCTCTATTCGCTCGACGGGATTCCCAATGGGCGGGGCGAGCCAGGAGCGTACACACGGCCGAGGTTCTCGCTGGAATGCAGCTCCCAGCGAGGTTCTCGCTGGTTTCTAGCGAGAACCTCGGTCGTGTGTACGCCGCCTCAGGCCCCGTACACACGGCCGAGGTTCTCGCTGAAAATCAGCGAGAACCTCGCTGGAATGCACATTCCAGCGAGGACCTCGGCCGTGTGTACGGTCTCAGCGAGCTTCCCGTCGGGAAGCCCGTCGAGCCGAAATAGAGAGCACGCTCTCTATTTCCTCGACGGCCCGCCTGGAAGAATGGCTGGTTGCCATTCCCGACGGGCGGGTCGCCGAATCCGACGGCCGGGAGAGAACCTCGACGGGCGGAACGATGTGTTCTGCCCGTCGAGGTTCTCTGCCGTGTGTACGGCACCTTAGAGTATAAAGGTTAAAGATGGCGTCCAAGGTTAAACCAACCTACAAACTCCATTGTTTTACGGTGTACAGATGGGACATGACATATTGGCCAACCTTAGTTAAAACAGAGTTCCACCCAAAAATGGAAATTCCGCCATAAGTGATGGTGACCCCCTGACATTCCACATTTGGCATGTCATTTTTTTGGGGGGAGAAGCGGGTACCCTGTTTTTATAGGCACCCAGCTCCCACTTCCTTCTCTGGCTCTCTGGCGCCGGAAGGAAGTTCACATCTACCCCCTCCCTCCCTGCAATCTTCTGGGACATGTCACAGGTCCCAGAAGTTTTCCCGGCCATTCACAGCATGCAGTGCGGCTTGCACAGTGCGCAATGCCAGTGCTGTAGAAAAGAGGGGGGAAGGAGTGGGGCTTTGTACGCCCGCATCGCTGGACCATGGGACAGATGAGTGTCTGATTATTAAAAGTCAGAAGCTTCGGTTTTTTAATCTGTTGACTCCAGTTTAACCACTTAAGGACCGCCTCCTGCACATATACATTGGCAGAATGGCACAGCTGGGCACAAGCACGTACCTATACATCCTCTTTATGTGCCCGTGGCATGGTCTGAAGCTCCGTGGAGTCCCGCGATTAGTCCCGGAGCTGAAGAACGAGGAGAGCTGTGTGTAAACACGGCTTCCCCGTTCTTCACTGTGGCGCTGTCATTGATCGTGTGTTCCTTGATATAGGGAAACACAATCAATGACATCACACATCCAGCCCTGCCCCCCTACAGTTAGAAACACCTATGAGGTCACACTTAACCCATTCAGCGCCCCCTAGTGGTAACTCCCAAACTGCAATTGTCATTTTCACAGTAAACAATGCAATTATATAGCATTTTTTGCTGTGAAAATGACAATTCTCCCAATCATGTGTCAAAATTGTCTGATGTGTCCGCCATAATGTCGTGGTCACGAAAAAAAATCGCTGATCGCTGCAATTAGTAGTAAAAAAAAATGATTAATAAAAATGCAATAAAACTATCCCCTATGTTGTAAACACTATAAATTTTGCGCAAACCAATCGATTTACGCTTATTGCGATTTTTTTACTAAAAATAGGTAGAAGAATATGTATCAGCCTAAACTGAGGAAAAATAACTTTTATATATATTTTTGAGGGATATTTATTATAGCAAAAAGGAAACAATATTGCATTTTTTTTCAAAATTGTTGCTCTATTTTTGTTTATAGCGCACAAAATAAAAACCGCAGAGGTGATCAAATACCACCAAAAAGAAAGCTCTATTTGTGGGAAAAAAAGGACGCCAATTTTGTTTGGGAGCCACGTTGCACGACCGCGCAATTGTCAGTTAAAGCGACGCAGTGCTGAATCGCAAAAACTGGCCAGGTCCTTTACCTGCATTTTGGTCCGGGTCTTAAGTGGTTTAAGAGGGAGATTTGAGTGCTGAGACTAGGAGGGTGGGGGAAGTGAATGAGAATGAGAACAGGACAAGTGGATTCCAAGATAAATTTGGGATGTCCCGAGAGATGCCTGATATCATTGAAGAGACAAGGTGGGGTAAAGGGAAGGGTATGGCAGAAAGGGTATAACAATGAAGGGTAAGGGAGGAAGTGGGAATAGGAATAAGGGGGAGGAGGGTGGAGGAAGGGGGAGAATGAGAACAGGGCAAGTGGATTCCACGGTCCAGCTTAAATCCCACTGGAAGATAACATAAGGGCCAGGCATATGACAAATGTGTGTCCATTGTATCAGTTTCTTTCATGCAGCATCACTAATCTGACCCTGAGTCTGGTTTCAGCCAATAAAAAGAGTAGATAATTGTCAGGCTTTATCAGTTGTTTGGTTGCCGTAAAAACATAAACCCGTAAGTTGAATTGGATCTTGGAAGCTCTGAGGTTTAAAGCAATATTAAACCCAAAAGCAAACATTTATTTTATTGCAGCTTATAAACTCTTGGATGGGGTATCTGCATTCCTTCTTTTTCTTTTATTTTCATGTGTTGATCTGGCCAGTAAGTCTGTTATTTTTTAACAGACCAGGTAGTCCTTCAGATGTAGAAGTTAGAGGGTTGAGAAAAAACATTTAAAGTGATAGTAAAGTCTTGTTTATTTTTTTAAATAACAAACATGTTATACTTACCTGCTCTGTGCAGCGGTTTTGCGCAGAGCATCCTGGATCCTCCTCTTCTCGGGTCTCTCTTTGCTGCTCCTGGCCCCTCCCTTCTGTCGAGTGTCCCCACAGCAAGCTATAGGGGCTCTGTTTGTCCATTCAGACACATAGGCCCGGATCCACGTACCGCAGCGTATGTTTGTGCAGGCGTAGCGTATCTTATTTATGCTACGCCGCCGTAACTTAGAGCGGCAGGTCCTATATTCACAAAGAACTTGCGCCCTAAGTTACGGCGCGTAGTGTAAATGGGCCGGCGTTACCGCACGTAATTCAAATTTGGCTGGTAGTGGGTGTGTTGTATGTTAATTAATGGTGACCCCACGTAAATGACGCGCCAAACGAACTGCACATGCGCCGGCCATGGACGTATACCAGTGCGCATGCTCTGAATCATGTCGCAAATACTCAATGCTTTAGACGTGAACGTAACTTACGCAAGGCCCTATTCGCGTACGACTTACGCAAACGACGTAAAATTCGACGCTGTTCCGAAGTCCATACTTAACATTGGCTGCACCTCATATAGCAGGGGTAACTTTACGCCGAACATACGCTTACACAAATCGCGTATATCAATACGCCGGGGGCACGTAGGTTCGTAAATCGGCGTATCTAGCTCATTTGCATATTTTTAATGGGAACGTCTAATGCGCCCAGCGTAACTATGCGCCAACGATATGCCGGCGTAGGCAAGTTACGCCGGACGACTGAAGCCATGTTTTCCGGCGTATCTTGATTTGAGAATAGGCGCAAAGATACGACGCTGCACATTTGAAATTACAGCGGCGTATCTGGAGATACGCTGGCGTAATTTCTTTGTGGATCTGGCCCATAGAGTCTAATGCCCCCGTACACACGATCACTTTTTGTGATGAAAAATAATGTCATTTTTCTTCATGAAAAAAAACAAAATTTTTCAAACTTCATTTTCAAAAATGACGTTGCGTACACACCATCATTTTTGGAAAATGATAAACAAAACGACGGCACTCTAAAGGGAAAGTTCTATTTGCCTTGAGGCTGCTTTTAGCTGGTTACTTGTTAGTAAAAGACAATTCCTGCTTTTTTGTCTGTTACAGCGTGATGAATGTGCTTACTCCATTATGAATGGTAGTTTTACCTCCCGTCTCCTAACTTGCTTCTGGGCTTGTGCGGATTTAAAACGTCATTTTTTACATCGTTTTGCCTACACACTATCATTTTTTATGACACAAAAAATGACATTTTTGAAAATGACATAAAAAAATTCGAGCATGTTCGAATTTTTTTTTGGTCGTTTTTCAGAAGACATAAAATGACGTTTTGCCCACACACGATCATTTTAAATGACATTTAAAAATTATTTTTTTTTTCATTACAAAAAGTGATCGTTTGTACGCGGCATAATAGCTGTGGATCGTCCCCACCCCCTCTCTCTTCTGATTGGTTAACTGACTTTGATTGACAGAAGCAGGAGCCAATGGCACCATTACTGTGTCTCAGCAAATCAGGAGGAGAGACAGCCGAGGGACTCGTGGACATCGCTGGATACAGAGGGACCTCAGGTAAGTATTTGAGGGGCTGAGGGGGGCTGCTGCACACAGAAGTCTTTTTATCTTAATGCATAGAATGCATAACACTGACAGTGGTGCTTAGAATTATTTGCTTTTATTTATGTAAAACCTTTATCCCAAAAGGACACACTGCTTCCTTTACTTCAATTTGTTAAGTATATCTAAATCTTGAAGGTAAACTGGGGCAAGTCCTCGATTTTACCATTGGACGAAGGAGCCAGGGGGGGAGCAGATCCAAATTTACCTCTACAGTGGGTTTCGTCCTTCACTTACCTAGGGGTCAGAATCACGGCGAACAGCGCTGATTATTTGTCCCTTAACTTGGTCCCCCTATTATCCTTTTTTAAGCAGAAGGCCCTGGCGTGGCAGAAACTCCCACTCTCACTGATAGGAAGAATAAACCTTCTTAAGATGAAAATCCTCCCGGTAATCCTATACTTCCTACGGCATGCTCCAGTGCGCATCCCTAAGTCCTTTTTTAAACAGCTGGATGGCATCACTAGTTCCTTTTTATGGGCCCCCAAAATGCCGCGTATAGGGCTCAAGACGCTTCAGGAACCCTGGGGTCAAGGGGGGCTAGCGCTGCCAGACTGGAGGAAGTACTACCTCGCAGGCCAAATGGTTTTCGTCCACAGATGGCTCACCTCTGATGATGGGGACTCTGCCACGGTACTAGAGGCAGCTCACCTGGGGTCTTTCGAGACTTTGAGACTGGCTATACATAGGGGAGTGGGGTCTGACCTGCCGCTGACGTCGGCCATGCGGGCGACTGTCAGAGCGTGGGGCGATGCGGTGGCTCTGGCCTGCCCCAGCTATTTGGGATTCTCGCCGCAGACTCCGCTGTGGGGGAATCCCAAACTGCCACACTTTTATTCCTATCCGGATCCGATGGTGTGGGCGACTAGGGATATTAAGCTTCTCAAGGACGTGACTAGTTATGGGGACCTGCTCACCTTTGACCAGCTCAAGGCGCGGTTTGATCTCCCGAACTCCTATTTTTTTAGATACATCCAGCTTCGCCATGCCTTCCGGGCTCAGTTCCGGGAGAGGGCGATTGAATCCATCAAATCGTCTCTCGAGGACATGCTCATGGAACAGGATCTTTCTAAGACCTTGTCTGTCTCTTATAAGGAAATGTTTAAAAAGAGCCCGGCAGCCTTGATTAAATGCAGGGAGAGGTGGGAGAGAGATGTCCCTGGTATAGATGGTGAGGACTGGGATGACATGTGGGACAGTCCCTTTCAGCACTTGGTATCTGCAAGGGACAGGCTGATACATTTTAAATTTTTACACAAAATCTATTTCACCCCAGCGAGACTCTCAGTTTTGTTTCCCTCAGTCGCCCCGGAGTGCTGGAGGTGCTCCTTTTCGCCGGCCGATGCCAACCATATCTTCTGGGAGTGCCCGCAAATTAAGGTTTTCTGGGAAGGGGTGGTTGGTTGCCTAAAAGATATTCTGCATGTGCCTGTTCCGTTGTCGGTGCAGGTTTGTCTTCTGGGCCTAGTGGATGAGGTGGTCCCCTCTAGGGCCCTGAGAACACTACTGAACATAGTACTGTTTTATGGGAGGAAGGCCATATTACTTAAATGGAAGTCGCCCGCCCCGCCGGATCTAGCCTTCTGGAAGGGCCTGGTAAACTCAATGATGCCCCTATATAAGGCGACCTATATCTCTAGGGGGTGCGGGAAGAAGTTTGACAAGGTCTGGCGGGCCTGGTTCAATGCTGACGTCACTGCAGGATAAAGTGGAAGGCTGACCGGGGGTTTCAATCCTGAACTACTCAATTTACGTGTGACACAGGTGGGGGTTCCTATCCTATACTGTAGCGAAGAAGGGGAGGCCGAGTTGGTTTCTTCTTCGGATCTCACGCATGGTGGGAACAGGGTCTAAGTACTGAGTTGCCTGTCTTATACAGGAGCTCATAACTGTTTGTCTTGCCTAATTTCAAGGGTGTGACTTTTCTATTGCATGTACTAACGCCAAATGGTGGTGAACTGAGTTGAGGGGTCATGGGAGGGGGGGGGGGTGGGCGGGGGTTTTGTTTGATAGGCAGTCACCTATGTTAGGTGAGTTATTAATGTTGCGACCATGTTGGTCGCGAGAGACATGGTGTTGTGCCATGGACTCTCCCTTTTTTCTTTTTTTGTTTTGTTTGTGTCTGTATGTGTTGTTGAAAAACCTCAATAAAAATAATTTACAAAAAAAAAAAAAAGTATATCTAAATCTGCAAGTACATCTAACTCTCCCCCAATCCCAGACTGACATAGCTGCTGTCCAAAGGTGTCTCTGTTGCTCCTTCCTCCAGAGTGTAGTCTCTTTAATACAGAAGGCGTGTTACTGGACATATTACAAAGACAAAACAGGGAGAATAAAGCCTTAAAAAATAAAACAAATGCAGCCACCACATCTAATGATTGCTTAACTGCAATATATTACATTTTGGCCATACACTGGAAGAATGTCTTCATAAGATTTTCATTTTTCAAAGGTTGGATTGATTTCCTAATGGTTAGTGGGGTTATATCGATGATTGTTTTTTCCCATAACAATTAGAAAATTTGAAGCAGCAAAAAGGAATATTTTGTCTGAATGAGCGAAATTCTAAATGTTAATGTGATTTCCGTTTGGGAAAATCACACATATTGTAACGTAGATGGTCTAAGGTACAAAATAAACCGTTTTAATATATCTGGAATTCCAATCATGCTGCAGCTGGTTATTCAATAAGAGATTCATGTTTGTGGCATCCCGCTGTGCCGTATTCCTTTACCATGTTACTGTGGTCATAGAATAGTGGTCAACGCGGCCTAAAAATACACATTTGTGGTCCCAGTGAAATACAGATTTTGTGTAATAATCAATGTTGTTTTATGTACTGATAACTGTGTCTTCTCCCAGGAGAAATGCCGATGAGGAAGAAAGAAGAGATGATCCCGAAGAAAGGGATGTTGAAGTGGAAAAACGATTTTTTCCATTGGTTCTGTTATGTAAAGTTTTTAAAAAATGTTGAAAATGATTTTGCTAAATGCACATCAGATGTCTTATGAAAAATAAAGATGAAGCCTACACTGAATTTTCTTCTTTTTTATTATTTTTATATAATGAACATACATTAGAAATTGTCATCATTTATGGACATTCAGTTGGATTCAGCAGCCCCACTGATCCAGATAGATCCTCCACTTTATGCAGACAAGATAAAAGCATAAAGAATGGATCAGTCCACTATTATTCTTTATACTTTCATTTCCTTTCTACTAATTTTCATAAAACCTTTCCATCCATCAATCCACCATCAGTAATGCTCCCTGGAATTCATTGCAGCAATATCGATATTGCGAATCCGGTATAAGATTAGCTGTATAGGAGTAAACTGTTTCTCTATTTTCAGAGTGCTATCATCCACTGTCCATTAAACATAGCAGAACGCTGTGTATAAAGCTTTCATTGTACAAATGTGATAAAATGATACCATTCTTACTTGTCTGCATACAGAGTTACCTAAGTGTTGGCAGGTGCAGTTAGGCTGCCCACCACTAGATGGCTCTTTCCCCATTATAGTATGGTAAGGGAAAAGTTGTAAATGGGTGTTAGCCCCCTTTTAGCAAAGTCCCTCCTCTAGTGATGTCATGGATGTAGTGGGTGGCAAAAAAAAAATGTAATTTTAGAAGGGGCCTAAGGTAGATGGGGCATGGGTGTGAGATACCCCAGTACTGATGAAGATTTAGTCACTGCAGAGCTGAACTAAAGGGCCCCTTTCAGGGCTGATATCCCAGGTGAGGTGGTACACAACATGGGAGGGATAGCTGTAGTCACCCTGATCTCCAAGACCTTAGGAACCCCACTCCCCTGACTTTCTTCTGAGGGTACCCGGAGTGGGGTTCCTAAGATCTTGGAGATCTAGACAGAGTTCTCTTATGTGAGTGGTAGTGAAAATCTGGCAGTGAGTGTGCTATTTGGGAGTGTGTTCAGCTGGGCAGAGCTATAGAAGGAAATGTAAATGTGAAAACAACAATTAGTGCAGTGCAATCAATTTAATTTAAAGGAGAGCAGCAGCACTCACCAGATATTGAAACACAAATAAAGAAAAAAAATGCAAAACAAGTGTTGTGCTGCCCCTTTAAATCACATGACTTTACCGCTTCCATACTGGGCCAATTCTGGCACTCCTCTCCTACAAAAAATGTAAAAATATTGTTTTTGCTAGAGAATTAATCAGAACCTCCAAACATTATATCATTTTTTTTTAGCAGAGACCCTATGGAATAAAATGGCGGTCCTTGCAACTTTTTATGTCACACGGTATTTGCGAAGCAATTTTTCAAACACGAAAAAAATAAAACTAAAAATAGCCCAATTTTTTGGTATAATGTTAAAGATGATGTAATGCCAAGTAAATAGATACCTAACATGTGACGTTTTAACCCCTTCCTGACAAGCCACTGCAGTTTTACTGCGGCAGGTTGGCTCCCCTGAGTGGAACGTCATTACCTTACGTTGCATCGCATTTTGACCACTAGGGAGTGTGCGTGCGCTCCCACGGCTCGCCACAAGAGCCAATGTGGGTACGATGACCGCTAGGCACCCGCGATTGCTTGTGACAGAGAGAGAACCGGGACCTGTATGTGTACACACACATCCCGGATCTCTCAGGGGAGAGGAGACAGATTGTGTGTTCATACTAAGTATGAACACCGATCTCTCCACCTACTCAATCCCATCCCTCACAGTTATAACACACCTAGGGAACACAGTTAACCCCTTTATTGTCCCCTAGTGTTAACTCCATCCCTGCCAGTGACATTTATAAAGTAATTATGCATTTTAATAGCAATGATCGCTGAATAATTGTCACTGGTCACAAAAATGTGTCAAAAGTGTCCGATCTGTCCGCCGCAATATCACAGTCCTGATAAGAATTCGATGATCACCGCCATTACTAGTAAAAAAAAAGAATAATAATGAAAATACCATAAATTTATCCTCTATTTTTTAGACTCTATGGGCCAGGATCAGAGAGCGATTACGCCGGCGTAACAGGAGATCTAATTGTGCGCGTGCGTTTCGATGCACGGCATCCCCAAAACGAGATACGCAAGAAATCTACTTTTTTTTGTCCAGCGTAATTTCGTTAGACAGGCGCATCCGTGCGCGCAAAACTGCGCTAGGCACACCATTGATTTGCTATTCAAATATGCTAATGAGGGAGTTACGGGGATCCACAAAAGAACGTTGGTGCAGCGCACACTACGCGCTGTGCGCAACAGCTAAATGTCCTGTCTAAAATTAGACCATATAAAAGCTGGTCTAAAATTACAAAATTTGTCTACATGTCAGATAAAGCAACACTGTTAGTGAGGAGCTGAGCAGTCACACATGTTGCCCAACAAACTGTATGACAACATGCCAGTGTCATCCATGCTCATAGCTATACTACTGACTTTAGATGAGCAAAGAAGGATGAGGGCACTGAGGAGGGCACTGAGGAGGGCACAGGATTTTTTTTTTCAAATTTTTTTTTGGCTTATATCAACTTTTCAATTTAATCTAATCTAATACAATATTCTTAGCTGAAACAAGCCCCTCAATCTTCACTCTTCACGGGAGAGGATATATCACACATGCCTAGACATCTATGGCATGAGTGATTCTGAGGTTTCTCGCATCTTCAGATTCACCCCTCATGCCATCAGGGAATTAACCACAACCCTGCAGGAGGACATCACCAGCCCAACACATGACACCACCCATGACAGCTACATATACAATCAGAGCCCCATCCCCACAGATTGCAAACAGAACATGTATGGGGACAGCTGGCTGGTTGGTGAGTGACATGGGTGGGAGGCATGACTGCCCCCCCATGATGCACACATCACAAGGGGCACATGCACTACTAACATCCTCCTGTCTTTTCCCTTCAAGGTGACTCTGCATATGCACTGGGACCCCATCTCATGACCCCATCTCATGCCAGCTCACATTATGCATCTTTGCACGTTAAACACACACATTAATCATGGCACAATGAGAATGCATGCATGCACACCACTGTGGTCCCTAGCACACACACCCCACATCCTCATCACATTGGATTGGCACCAGTCCACAATGCAGGACTTGTGAGCAGCAACGCCACGCCAAGGCTCCAATTATGTCACTGTACATTCATACACCATTTACACGGACCTGGGGATCACTTCTCCACCACAAATGAGGGTGACACCTCTTTTCCAGCAGGAATGTCACCCCCACATTCCCAAACAGAACAAAAAAAAATGCCCAGCAAAAATATAATTTAAACAAAATAACAACAAAGAAAACACATAAAAGACAAAAATCAAATATATCAAAGACACATCACAAACAAACAAACAAATGCTAATAAACACCAGAACAAAAGCACCTTGCTGTATAGGGAGGGATACAAAGGGATGTACTTTTGCAAAGGAAGTGCGTTTGTGTCTGTCTATTTATGCTGTTTGCGTAGTTCACTAATTTGCCCTAGTCCACTTCCAATTTCACTGATTGCGCCGTTCCCGAGTTGTGAGCATGCGCACAGAGGTGCTGACCATGGTCTGCTTCAAGCGCCCATGCGCGAGCCGGCCGGCCCTTCATTTGCATGGGGTCACGGCTCATTTCCATGTAACACGCCCACGTCCTTCCCAATTTGTATTACTCCGCCTTGCGCCTCTGAAATAACGTTGCGCAGGCGCAAATTTCTGCGTAAAACCGACGAGAATAGGGTGATTGCACCGCTACATTGCGCCAGTCTAACGTAAAGGCGGTGCGCTACGCCGGTCCAATAATGCGCAGATGTACCTGAATCTGGCCCTATAACTTTTGGGCAAACCAATCGATATACGCTATATTGCAAGTTTTTATTACCAAAAATATGTAGAAATAGTGGAAATACTATTAAAAGAATTTTCTATTTGTGTGAAAAGATTGATAAACATTTCATATGAGTATAGTGCTGCATGACTCCATAATTATCATTTAAAGTGTGAAATCGATGAAAGCTGAAAGTTGGCCTTGGCAGGAAAGGGTTGGAAGTTCTACGTACCGACGTTGTTAAATATACAAAAGGATCTATAAAGCTTCACTTAAAGACATTAAAAAAAAAAATTTAATATAGAAAACTAAACGATATTTTTTCATTGCTTTTCTCTCTCAACTCCGACTTAAAGGATCACTAAAGGAATTTTTTTTTTTTTTAGCTAAATAGCTTCCTTTACCTTACTGCAGTACTGGTTTCATGTCCTTATTGTTGGTTTTTGCTTTGAAGTTGCTGTAATCCTGCTCTGTTCTCCACACTTCCTGCTTGTCTTATAACCACCATACTGGGAGCTTTCTCACGGTGGTCTAAGCTGTCATTACTGTGTGTCTAAAACTTCCCAGAACCAGAATCAGATTCATTTTAAAAACAAAACACTGCCCTGGATTTGTTTGTTTTTGTTCTGTGTGTTTATTTCTACTTTGCAGAAACATAAAGCCAGTTTAAATGTAAAACTAACCTGCAGGCACATTATATGATTGATTTTTATCTATTTTTAATCATTTTGAAAAGGAATCAGTTAACTTTTATGTCTCTATACCCTGTTAACAGTCATTTCAGCAAAAAAATGTTTTTCCTTTAGTGACCCTTTAATGCCCAGCTGTGCAGAGGGACTATATAATAGTGAATAATATCCCATTCAAAGTTCATACCAGCTGGAATTCTTGTGTTTAGAGTAGAGATGGATGGATGGAGTTCACTGAACTCTCGAACATCGCCAAAGTTCGGACCCGAACGACGAACCCCATTGAAATCTATTGTACCCGAACATAAAAAATAAAAAAGTCCCCATTTTGAAGGCTTATGTGCATGTTATTGCCCATAAAGGGTATGGGGACCCGGCTACTACCCCTGGGGACCTGTACCAATGCAAGAAAAACTTAAAAAAAATATAGTTTTTTTAGACGAGCAGAGATTTTAATGATGCTTCTAGTGAAACAATAATAAAAAAAAAAAAAATCTTTTAAATATAGTGCCTGCAGGCTTTCTTTATTTTGTCAACAATGGCTTGGGGAGCAATTCTGTATGATGAGGCCACAAGTGAACTCGGAAACAAGATTAGAGATTTTTGGATAAATTCAGGTGTCTCTTTAGCAGATTCTGGATGGAAATAACATGTTTTTACACCACAGTGGACAAGCCTCAGTGCCACCTATCAGTACACATCAGTGCTACCTACCAGTGCCACCTATCACTGCCCACCAATGCTGCCAATCAATGCCCATCAGTGCCCACTATCAGTGTCACCTACCAGTGCCACCCATCAGTGCCACCCATTAGTGCCACCTCTCAGTGCCCATCAGTGCCGCCTCATCAGTGCCTATCATTGCAACCTATCAGTGCCCATCAGTGCAGCCTATAAATGCCCATTAGTGCCCATCAGTGCACATCAATGAAGGAGAAAAATTGCCTGTTTTAAATTTTTTATAACCGACTATAAAAAAAAATTGTTATCTGTTTCAAAATTCTCATTTTTTTTTCTTTTTTTAAGCAAAAAAAAAACCCCAGCAGTGAATAAATACCACCAAAAGAAAGCTCTATTTGTATGAAATAAAAAGATAAATATGTAATTTGGGTACAGTGTTGCATGACCGCCCAATTGTCATTCAAAGTGTGACAGCGCTGAAAGCTGAAAATTGTCCTGGGCAGGAAGGGGGTTTAAGTGCCCAGTAGGCAAGTGGTTAAGCCAGGTGGTTTAGTAGCCTCCAACTCTCATATCCACCTGGCCTCATGGTGTAAAACCACTTGATCAAAATCTATTCTGCCAGAAGTCTGAATGTCGTCCTGAGCACCGCCACTGCTGAGGACAGAATCGGGGACACTTTTTATCCAGAGACGGAGTCTGTCCCCAGAAACCAGGAATGTTTGCTCATTTTATTTTAAGTGAAATGTCTGAACACTTGGAGGTGTTTAAACAGGAAAAAGATCAAAACAGGAATAAATTAACTGCCTAAAACTCCATATAAAACAGAACACAAATTTGGGCTGACATTCCACTTAAATAGATTTTAGATGAGAACTGTCTAAATAGCGGATCAAGAGTAATTTGGATTGCTTTTTGTTTGCTGATATTTGTCCCACCTGGAGGCTAGAAGGTAAATATTAATTTCAATAAATAAATGTGGTATCGAGTATTTGTTCCTAAGAAATATGTGACTTCTACCTCCAACTTTAATCCCTTAGTGACTGATGGTAAAATAAATGTTATCAGTGCCCCTTACATAGTTGTATTTACTCCCCCCTTACCTCAGTGACCCCCCCCCCCCCTCAGACTGGCCTGGCGACGCTGTCACTGACCTCCTCTCAGGTGCCCCATGCACGGATCAGTCAAACAGCTCCAGGTTGGCGGCTCTGCTTTTATCCTATAGTCTCCTCTCCACAGTACACACAAGTCTAACTTTTGCCATGATCCCCATCTCTGGGGGCACTCCCACTCTTGAATCCTCTCCAGACTCCCTCAGAGACTGCAAACATGATACAGGAGATGGCCAGAGACTGCAGACATGATACAAGAGATGGTCAGAGACTACTGACATGATACAGGAGATGGTCAGAGACTGTGGACATGATACAGGAGATGGTCAGAGACTGTGGACATACTGCATGAGATGGTCAGAGACTGCAGACATGAAACCGGAGATGGTCAAAGACTGCAGACATGAAACCGGAGATGGTCAGAGACTGCAGACATGATACAGGAGATGGCCAGAGACTGCAGACATGATACAAGAGATGGTCAGAGACTTCTGACATGATACAGGAGATGGTCAGAGACTGTGGACATGATACAGGAGATGGTCAGAGACTGTGGACATATTGCAGGAGATGGTCAGAGACTGCAGACATGAAACCGGAGATGGTCAGAGACTGCAGACATGAAACCGGAGATGGTCAGAGACTGCAGACAAGTTACAAGTGGTGGTAAGAGACTGCAGATATGATACAAAAGATCAAGGCAGCCTCACCAGTGTCCATCAATTTGCAGCCTCACTGTGCCCATCAATGCAGCCTCACTGTGACCATTGATGCAGCCTCATCTGTGCCCATCAATGCAGCCTCATCTGTGCCCATTAATGCAGCCTAGAAAAAACAGCAGTCAGCGCACAAATGTTACAAATCAAACTAAATTTTTAGAGCCAATCACAAAAAAACTCAAAAAGTACAAATGATAAATAATAATAAAAGTGCAGTTCAAATAAAGTCCTTGACTGAAGAATCAAGAATTAACCCCTTCCATTACCGGGCCATAGGGAATTGACGGCGGCAGCAACCCCTCGCCCATCAGAGTGGACGTCATATGACGTCCTTTGTTCCCGGCGTTCTAGGGAGCGCGCGCACCCGCGGCACCACTCTCGAATTCGTGCGCGTGCCCGACGGCCGCGATTGCCTCCGGGCACCCGCGATTACTGCCGATCACGGCAGGAGTGTGGATCTGTGTGTGTAAACACACAGATCCACCTCCTGTCAGCGGTGAGGAGACTGATGTGTGTTCCCAGTACAGAGGAACACACATCGGTCTCCTCCCCTTGTGAGTCCCCTCCCCCCTACAGTTAGAACATACTTTAGGGAATACAGTTAACCCCTTCAGCGCCCCCTAGTGTTAACCCCTTCCCTGCCAGTCACATTTACACAGTAATCAGTGCAGTTTTATAGCACAAATCGCTGTGTAAATGTGAATGGTCCCAAAAACGTGTCAAAAGTGTCCGATATGTCCGCCCCAATATCACGGTCACAAAAAAAAAAACGCAGATCGCCGCCATTACTAGTAAAAAATAAAAACAACTAAAAATGCCATAAATCTATCACCTATTTTGTAGACGCTATAACTTTTGCGCAAAACCATAAATATACGATTATTGTGTTTTTTTTACCAAAAATAAGTAGAAGAATACGTATCGGTCTAAACCGAGGAAAAAAAATGTTTATTTTTTTTTAAATTGTGATATTTATTAAATAAAAACTAAAAAATATTGTGTTTTTTTTTAAATTGTCGCTCTTCTTTTGTTTATAGCGCAAAAAATAAAAACTGCAGAGATGATCAAATACCACCAAAAGAAAGCTCTATTTGTGTGGGGAATAAAACATAACGATTTAATTTGGGTACAGTGTTGCATGACCGCGCAATTGTTATTCAAAGTGCAACAGCGCTGAAAACTAAAAATTGGTCTGGGCAGGAAGGGGGTGAAAATGCCCTGTATGAAAGGGGTTAAGATGACACCCAGTGAGATAGCAAAAATCTTCAGCAAATGTGATGATATCCTCCACCAGTATAAGAAGTGCCTCCTTACCAGATGAGTTGGACCATCTGGTAAGGAGGCACTTCTTATACTGGTGGAGGATATCATCACATTTGCCGAAGATTTTTGCTATCTCACTGGGTCTCATCTTAATTCTTGATTCTTCAGTCAAGGACTTTATTTGCGCTGCACTTTTATTATTATTTATCATTATGTGCCCATCTAAGCAGCATCACTGTGCCCATCTAAGCAGCCTCATTTGTGGCAACAATTCAGCCTCATCTGTGCTCATCTGCAGCCTTGCCAGTGCCTTGATTACACACAGCAGGTATCTCCCGCTGTATCATGGAGCTGGGATCTGAACTCCATAACACAGCGGGAGATATCCACTGTGTGTGATTACAAAAGTGGAGGAAGGGAGAGAAGGCAGCCGTGTGTGCTGCTGCAACCACGGTGTCACGGTCCCTACCGTGCCAAGCAGATGGCGAGGCGTGGTCATTCCCCAAGTAGCTCTGGGTGGAATTGAACCTGGGATCTCTCTGTTGCTGCTTCGGTTCTTTACTTCTGAGCCACTCCTCAGTTTAGTATTCTGCCTGCTTTCCAGCTAAGGTGGTTCTGAATGATGTGCTGATTACCTTTCCCTATTAATTACAGAACTCAAAGTTCATCCCATGTGGGATCCTAGTATGGAGGGACATATGTCACCTCCAATTTGTAGGACGGACCATTCGTAGACTAAAGGATCGTTTGTCCGATCACCTGTACGATATTGAGAAAGATCATAATACCAACGTTGCCAACCATTGGAACAAGGTACACTTCAAGGACTTATCCGGCCTCACAATACATGGTGTTGAGAAAATAACTACCCCCATTAGGGGAGGAGATAGGTTCAGAATTCTCTGCAAGAGAGAGGTATTTTGGATCTTCTCCCTCCATACTAGGATCCCACATGGAATGAACTTTGAGTGTGATGTATCCCACTTTTATGACTAATGGCCAGATTTGGTTTGTCATTTATGGTGGTTTTCTCTAATGATTTAGATCCATATAGACTGGCCCTCTACCCATATTAATGGGTTTGTTATAGTAAATTACACGTCCGTTCTCCACTTTAGACATGCGGTGAGCCCCATGGATTGGTCTATTTTTGTAGTTGGTGTCCCTTTTACATGCGGACACACATACACACGTGTACATGTCATCTCCACGTCCAGGGTTCTGGACTTGTCCGCACTGTGCGTGTATCATGTATAGATAGTATTCCACTGTCCGTGCGTGGTCCACACATTGAGCTTGAGGTCTCCCCTATTATGCAGTATGGGCCATTATAAAACTTTTTTGTTTCTTCTTTTTTACTCATGGGTTCTATTTTTAAACATATTGAAAACATCTCTAAAAACAAGATTTTAAAATTTCAAACAACATTTATAGGCTGGACCTATTTTACATTTGATTATGGTAGAAGGGTTTTTCCCTTTACCAAGGGACACCTCTATCTCAGATTATATGAAACATTTTCTTAAAAATCAATCCAGTGTAATCGGCTACAGGGAGGTTTCCCACATTAACTATGCACCCGTCTAATATACAGGTCGAAAATAATCATTCCTTTATACAGCAGTACACTGGTAACAGGGTCCTTTCTATATAATAGTAACAATAACTAGAACTTTTTATTCTTATTGTTTGAGCTTACTTTTCCTTCACTTCATATCTTGTATGCTCCGTGCTTATTGTACACGGCCCCTATTATTCCATCCCATTTAAATGGTACATTCACACATCTCGTTGTCACATTTATTTCCATCACCATTTACTTCACCTATGTTACTTTGGCCGTTAGGGATTTGGATTAAACACTGAAGACATTTAATCTCCTTACGGTGCAAGGGTAGTACACATTTCTTTTTAACTCAGTAACTTTTACCCTATTCCGTGCTTTCGTGCTTTTCTGCTGTTTTGAGGACACCTAACGCATATACTTTGGTCACTTGATCTTTTAATATTGTTTCCATCTCATACGATGTGGAACGCTACACATTTACATCGGTTCAACCAGCAACTACCAATCCTCTCCTTTTCCCCCTCTTACCCTCTTGCAGCACGCCACATGCTAAAACACCATTTTTTATGGGTTATAGATTTTAATAATTATTTACACGTCCGGCGTAACATGATTCACACGCTTTGGATCGAAGCCCGAAGCCGCCGTATTATGGTTTGAGGATTCAAACTAGTGATACGGCGCGCAAAATTTGAAATTACTCCTGTCTAACACCAGTTAGACAGGCGTAATCGCTCTCTGAATCTGGGCCAAGGTTTCTTTACATTGTAACACATATGTTCTCAACACACATCCACTATATATATTTTCTTAGGGGTTGAAACTAGGTTTGCTGCTAGTATCTGGTGTAACCAATTTTAATCGGCTGATGTATATATTATATTATGTTTCCATCTAGTCATGATGGACTGTGTTTTTTCCTTGTTGCATTCTTTCAACAGGTGTGCACGATTACCGGCATTAGCCAGGCCCCACCAGGAGACTAATTAATGAATCATCAGATGGTTTCTGGGACTTTTTTCTTTCTATAAATGAGATTTCTTTTATCATTATGTTTAGCTATGACTAAGCATCGGTTGTCGATGTGAAACGCGTCAGTTTTGTTACCCCACTGTTTGCTGTTTTTGCTGTTTTAGTTATATTTTTTGACTGGAATAAACAGGCGCTATTTTTAAGTTTTCTCATCCATTGGAGTGCGGCTGTCCATTTCTTTTTCCCTACATAGGACGGGGTGTTTTTGGAGGAAAACAGCAGATTGAAAACTCAAGACAGGTGACAGGATTGTGTCATCGAATATCTGTCCAAGAGCTACCAACTGTAAGTTCAGCAAAGGTAATCAAGATCCTTGAATCTGACTTTGCAGACATAAGTTCTGAAGAGAAGAGTGTATCCAAAGAAGACATAAAGTTTGTATACACTCTAGAAGTATTCAGCAGAATCAACAAGGTAATCTTGAAATGCCCTTACCCTTCAGAGAACGACCTCGTCTGCCAAATAACAGAAATCTTGCCCTAGCAAGATTGAAATGCTTGAAGAAAAAGATGGGAAGAGATCCAAAATTCAAGCAGGATTATTTGAAATTCATGGAAGGCATCCTTGAAGAAGGACATGCAGAGAAGGTGAATAACCAACCTAAAGAAGGAGAAGTGTGGTACATCCCACATCAAGGTGTTTACCACCCAAAGAAACCAGATAAAATTAGAGTAATATTTGATTGCTCAGCAAAGTATGATGGTGTTGCATTGAACGATCATCTACTAAAAGGACCAGATCTTACAAACACTCTGCCTGGAGTACTCTGTAGATTCAGAAAGTATCCCATAGCGGTCATGTGTGACATTAAAAAATGTTTTCCATGTGAAGAATGAAGATAGAGTCTTCCTGAGGTTCCTATGGTGGGAGGACGGAGATACAGATACAGAGCCAGCAGAATACAGAATGAAAGTACATTTGTTTGGAGCAGCATCGTCTCCAGGTTGCGCCAATTATGGTATGAAGTACTTGGCTAATAAAAATGAAAAGGATTGTCCATCAGCAGCAAATTTTCTTAAGAAAAACTTCTATGTAGATGATGGCCTTATAAGTCTAGAATCCACAGAATCTGCAATCAAATTAGTAAAGGAAAGGCAAGAATTATGCGCAAGAGGAAACATGCGCCTTCACAAATTCATCTCAAACAACAGAAAGGTACTGGAATCCATCAGTGACTCTGAACGTGCATCAACAATGAAGAATGTAGATCTTAATTATGATCATCTTCCAGTTAACCACTTCCATACCAGGCACTTACGCACCTTCCCGCCCAAGCCAATTTTCAGCTTTCAGCACTGTCGCAATTTGAATGACAATTGCGCGGTCATGCTACACTGCACCCAAACAAAATTGGCGTCCTTTTTTCCCCACAAATAGAGCTTTCTTTTGGTGGTATTTGATCACCTCTGCGTTTTTTTTTTTTTGTGCAACAACTAAAAATAGAGCGAAGATTTTGAAAACAAAATAAAGTTTATTTTTTTCTGTTAATTTTTTTGTAAATGAGTATGTTTTCTCTTTCAATTATGGGCACTGATATGGTGGCACTGATGGGCACCGATGAGGTGGCACTGATGGGCACCGATGAGGTAGTTCTGATGGGCACTGATTAGGTAGCACTGATGGGCACTGATAGGCGGCGCTGGTATTGGGCACTGATGGGCACTCATGGGCGGCACTGATGGGCACTCATGGGCGGCACTGATGGGCACTCATGGGCAGCACTGGGCACTCATAGGCAGCACAGATGGGCACTCATAGGCGGCACAGGTGGGCACTCATAGGCGGCACAGGTGGGCACTGATAAACGGCACAGGTGGGTACTGATAGGCGGCACAGGTGGGCACTGATAGGCGGCACAGGTGGGCACTGATAGGCGGCACAGGTGGGCACTGATAGGTGGCACAGGTGGGCACTGGTAGGTGGGCACTGGGCATGGATTGGCACTGTGGGGTGGCACTGACAGACACTGGGGTGGCACTGATGATCACTGAGGGGTGGCACTGATGTATCAATGTTGCCAATCAGTGCCCATGTGTGGGCACTGATTGGCATCATTTTTTTTTACTGCCCCCCCCCCCTTTTTTTTTTGTCATTTTTTTTTTTTTTTGTCTTTTTTTTTTTTTTGTCATTTTTTTTGGTATTTTCTTTTGTGTTTTTTTTATTTCCCTGGTGGTCCGTGTGGCGATCCGAGGGGGGGCTGCGCTGATAAACAATCAGCGCGAACCCCCCCTGTCAGGAGAGCCGCTGATCGGCTCTCCTCTACATGCGTCTGTCAGACGCGAGTGAGGAAGAGCCGTCGGCGGCTCTTCCTGTTTACATCGTGATCAGCCGTGATTGGACACGGCTGATCACGTGGTAACGAGGCTCCGCCGGAGACTCGTTACCGAGATCGGAGGTGCAGGGTGTCAGACTGACACCCCGCATCACCGATCGCCGCGCTGCGCGCCCCCACGGGCGCGCGCGGCATTGAAATCGTGCTAGACGTTTGAGAACGTCTAGTCACGATTTCATAACCACTTCCCTGCCGTAAATCGGCTATTGGCCGGGCGGGAAGTGGTTAAGAATGTACTTGGCTTGGGATGGAATGTAGAGAACGACGAGTTCTTCTTTGAAGTATCCTTTGAAGAGAAAGTTGCAACCAGACGTATCATTTTCTCTCCAGTGGCTTCTATATATGATCCACTGGGATTCTTGGCCTCAGTAATCCTCAAAGCAAAAGAACTACTACAAGAATTATGCAGACGGAAGTTGGGATGGGATGAACCCATACCTGAAGATTCGAGGCCAAGGTGGGAGACTTGGATTAGAGACTTGCAAAATTTGAAAGAAGTTTGGATACCCAGATGTCTTGTACCTCATGATTTCGGAGAGTAAAAGAAAATAGAAACTTCATCACTTTTCAGACGCCAGTAGTTATGGCTATGGTCAGTGCTCCTACATCAGAGTGATAGGAGAAGGAAAAATACATTGTGCCCTGGTTATAGGAAAGACCAGAGTTGCACCTACCAGTATTCAGACAATGCCAAGACTTGAACTGACAGCAGCTGTTGTTTCAGCATCAGTAAGCAAGTTTCTAAGAGAAGAACTAGAGTTAAAAATAGATGAAGAATATTTTTGGACAGACTCACAAGTTGTCCTAGGATACATAAACAACGAAGCTCGAAGATTCCATGTCTTTGTCCCCTACAGAGTTCAGAAAATTCGGGAAATGACAAATCCGGAACATTGGCATCACATTGATACAAAGCATAACCTGGCAGATCATGCTTCAAGAGGTCTGAATGTATCAGAATTGAAAAATTCTATTTGGTTCACCGGACCAGAATTCCTTTGGGAAAAGGAGATCATACCCAGTGAAGGTTACACAGAATTGTCTATGGGTGATCCAGAAGTAAAGGTTGTACAAACATTAAGCACTGCTGCCAAGTGTCAAGATGACATACTTGAAAGACTAGCCAAAATGGAATACGGTCATAAACGTAGCAGCTCGAATTCAACGTTTGGCAAAGGGAATCAGAAGGAAGGAATGTAGAGGAAAGAATGAAAGCTGAAGAAACGGTCATAAGACTCATTCAACAGAGCTTCTATAGTGAAGAGTTGAAGAGACTAAGTCAAGAACCTAAAAGGCTTCCCAACAACCACCCACTGTACAAGCTCAATCTTGTTCTACAGGATGATATACTGAAGGTGGGAGGGAGACTGGAAAATGCATTGTTACCCAGCAGAGTGAAGCATCCAGCAATTCTAACCAAAAATTCTACTTTCACAAGATTGATTATTGATCACTACCACAGCAAATCCTTTCATCAAGGAAGAAGCTTTACCCAGAACTGTTTGAGAGAAGGTGGTTACTGGATAGTGAAAGGAAGCAAAGTTATAGCAAAGTATATAAATAAATGTGTAATCTGTAGAAAGGCACGTAGACCTACCGAAGAACAAAGAATGGCAGATTTACCAGTAGATCGTGTAAACCCATCATCGCCATTTCTTTATAGTGGAATGGATTGCTTCGGCCCATTCATCACCAAGAAAAACCGAAAGGAGTACAAGAGATATGGACTAATGTTCACATGTCTGAGCTCCAGAGCAATTCACCTGAAAATGTTAGAAGATATGTCAACTAACGCATTCATCAACACCTTGATGTTTCATAGCTATTAGAGGTACTGTCAGAGAGCTTGGGATCTGACCAAGGATCTAATTTTGTCGGAGCAAAAATGAGTTGAAAAAAGCTCTAAAGGAGATCGATAAAGAAAAGGTAACTGAGTACTTGTCACAGAATCAATGTGACTTTCATATGAATGCTCCACATGCAAGCCACACAGGAGGAGTTTGGGAAAGACAAATCAGAACTGTAAGAATTGTGTTAAGTTCAATGTTGAAAAATAACTCTGGAAGAATGGATGATGCTTCACTTAGGACCCTATTCTATGGAGTAATGTCTATTGTTAACAGTCGTCCACTTACAGTTGACAACATCAATGATCCAACAAGTTTGGAACCTTTAACTCCTAACCATCTACTTTACCTTAAGTCTGATTGCGCACAACTACCGCCTGGCAAATTCACCAAAGAGGATTTATATGCCAAAAAGAGATGGCAAAGAGTTCAATATCTATCAGAACAGTTTTGGAATAGATGGAGGAAATGGTACTTAGCCAATCTTATGCTGAGAAGTAAATGGCAAACACCCAGGAGAAATGTCCATGTTGGTGATATAGTATTAGTGAAAGAAGAAGATTTACCTAGAAGTCAATGGAAATTGGCCAAAGTTCTAGAAGTTCAAAAGGATGAAGACAAACTAGTAAGAAGAGTGTTGTTACAAATAGACTCAAAACTTGATAAAAAGGGAAAACGTCTTACTACCCCACTCATGTTGGAACGTCCTATACAGAAGTTAGTTGTTCTACTTGAGAGTAATAAAAGACACTTGGAAGTTGAGAACCTGGTAGAAAATTCCGCAAATTCATGTTCACCTACTATAGAGAACAAGAATTATAGGTAATTTTGGTGGGAGTGTAGCTGGCCAGCTAGAACCTGTCCTAGGTAGCTAATATAACCTACATGTATATACAGCTCAACCTGCTAAGAACCTAAATGTAGAGCACATGTGAATATGTGAGAGGCAAAAGCAGAGTTATTCACTGTGATTTTGTGCTTGGATTTCATATAACAGTTGTATGTTGTGTTTACAGAAGCAAAATAAAAAATATGCCTTTAACCTCCCTGGCGGTATGATTCTTTCAGATTTTAGGTGCTGAAAGCGGTACAATTAGTTGCAAGGAAATTTGGCGTTTTATACTGTAGGCTTGTAATTCTTAGGAATAACTCACGTAAATCTGACCAAACAAGAGTCTAATAGGAATCCCGGGTATGACATTTTTTTTAAAACAAAATTATAAATTATATAATAATAAATAATTATAAATAATTATAACAAATAATAATATAATTTCCCCACAAATCACCATCGCTCAATTCTGCAAGTGATTATAATTTATTATCGCTGTTTTTTAGCTGCTCTAAAACAATTTTTGACATAAAGGGACACTTTTGGTTGCTATGAGCAATCTACAGTTTGCAGGGAGAAAGAACAGTTTTTATTATGTAAACAAGCATGCAGAACACTGGGCAGACCACTAGGGACAAAGGGGGTGTGTATTTTTTACATACAGTATACTGTAATCTATAAGATTACAGTATACTGTATGTAATGTGTTTGTTTACATTTTTGAATATGGCACCGTTCTCCGCCCCTGTGTGTCATAACGTCGCAGGGAACGGAGCTCGGCGGCACACGGGGACACTGTGTGAATCGAGCGAGCACCCGCTCGCTCACACAGTGTGGATGCATCGCTGGGTCCAGGAACAAGGTAAGTAAACATTGCCTGTGGATTCAGCGAGGCGAGCCCGAGTCTGACTCGGGGTTACCGATCGCAGCACAGAAATCTAACCCCGAGTCAGACTCGGGAATACCGCCAGGGGGGTTAAGAGTCATTTGTTCATATGGCAGCAGGAGGTAAGAAATAACACAGTTGAATTCATGCCAGAAAGCATAGAGTTAGGCTTTTGTGACTCATCAGTAGCCTTGGCCCAATCACAGGTAATCTCACATTGAGCAGAGTCTTGACCTATCACAGCCTCCTTTGCATCCATTTCTGTCTGGGAGGTTCCTAATACTGTACATGTGCTGCTAGATTATTCCACATGGAGACAGAGAGCAGAGCAGACATACAGAGTCTTGTTTTATGCAAGCAAGGGCAAAATAGGTATGTGAGCAGTTATATAAATGTTCTTATTGTAAATGTGTGGTTAGAACTGTATACTGATTCAGTTGTGTGTTCACTTGTAGTTCCACCATACCATACCTTCATACCATACCATACCTGCATACCTTTAAACAAACACATACCAACTAAGTCACCAAACTAATTCACAAACCAAACCCAACTAAGCTAACCCTGCAAAAGCAACCCTGCAAACCAAGTTGCAAACCACAGTTATACCTTTCAGAGAAATCAGAGAATGCTTTGATAACTTACAGAGAGAGAGGGAAAAATATAAATACTGAAGAAAGAAATATATCCACCATCTTATGTTAAATGACAAGATTGAATATTTGAACCACCACTTTCTGTTATACTTTATTCATCACGTGTTTTTGTACATGGACTGTCTGCTGCAAAGCAGCAGTATTATATATGAAGAAAAGTGAAGTTAATAAAGAAGTTATTTTAAGCATTTGGTGTGCTCTTCAAACCTACTGCTTCCATAGAATGGCGCTAGAGGAATTTCAGAGTAATAGACAGTCTTGTTGGACTGAAAAGTCAGATATCACAATTCTTCTAATGCCACAGCGCACAAGCCTGCCACAAGTCTATCAATGATCTGGTTTCTGGCTCCTTTAACATCGGCTGAATTTCAAACATTATGGGCCGTTCGCGCCAAGTCACTGCGTCATCGCAGGCTGATGATTGGCCAAGCATGCACTATGACCTGCATGCTTTGGCCAATCACAGCACCGTCAGCACAGAGAGCCATGATTGGCCAAAGGCAGAGTGCCTCTAACCATTCAAGGCTCAGGGGATTAAATACATGACACACACGTCAGCCTTGTGTAGTGTGTTGCAGCGTTCAGAGAGAGTCATTTAATTTCAGTCATCTAGATTGAGCAGGCAGTTGATTTAGTGTGTATATATATATATATATATATATATATATATATATATATATATATATACACATACATTCCAGGCTTTGTGTACATATACTATATACAATTTAGCTAGATCTCACTGCAGAGTATTCCTGTTGTTCTCTTCCTAATATACTACAGGCAGGGAGTTGATTCAGGTAGCTGCGGTATATTCAGTCAGTATACTGTGCAGCTAGATGTCAGGACCTGGGCTTGGACCTGGGACCTCTTCTGTGTCTGGCCCTGATGCTTCCCACTGAGCTATCTGGGATGCTGGACAGCGCCCTTCCTGATCTATTGGACAATACTATCTGATCCATTGGACAACACTGCCTTGTGTCTTGATTGCTGTTGAACCTTGAACTCCTTGCTCCTCCCATGAACTTCCTATAAAAGCCTTGTCTCTGCACTTCCTCTTTGCCAGGTTATTGTGCCTTCTTAGCCAGTGTCTTGCTATTTGACTTTCCTTCTGCCATCTGTATTTCGCTACTACTCGTGACCCTTGGCTTGTTCTTTGACTGCTCTACTGCCTGATCCCAACCTGCAACTACTTGTTCCGACCTTTTGGCTTACTTACTGACCACACTGCTGTTTAACCCTTATCCTCTACTGGTCTTGGCTTGCTCACGCCCTGGTGGGGCAAGCCTTTGGAGTGCGACCTGGTACTAGCACGCAGCTAAATCCATCTCCACCATCAGGAGCTCTGGTGAACACTGGCTAGTATTTAACCTTGCACCTCAGGTGAGCCTGTGCCATCTACCAGGAGTGACTGCCTGTATACCTGTCCCGCTACTGATCTTCAAGCCCGACGCCTGATCGTGACACTAGATCACTGAAGAGCGTTCCTGTTGTTCTCTTTCTAATATACTACAGGCAGGTAGTTGATTCCGGTAGCTGCAGTATATTCAGTCAGTATACTGTATCCTGTGCAGCTATACTGTAATATTTTGTTTGTTCCTGCACTCAACTAGAGTATCTGTGAGGGGTTGCAGTGTTTTGGCACCAGCACCAGTGGCTAAGGCCCTATTTTTCTGACCCTATTCAATAGGGGCATGTAATTACAATTCTTGATCTAATATTTCACAGCACCCACCAAAAGTAACTTTCAAGGCTTACAGTTTTCTGGTACCACCAACACCTAAGGCCCAAATTTCTGCAGAGTGTATAGGGCAGGCCCCTACTTTCAAACATCCAACTTACAAACAAATCCTACTTACAAACAGAAGAAGACAACAGGAAGTCAGAGGAAATCTACCCCTAGGAAGGAAAATTCTCTCATGTAAGAGTTAATATGGGAAAAACGTGTCTCCTCTCCACTGATGCTTTATTACCAATCCTTGTTTATCTAAAAAAAAAAAAAAATTCTAAATCCCATTTTCATTGGGACAGAAAGTGAGGTGAAATCTTCTGAACAGGGGCACAGACCGCAACACAAATGTTACAGAGGTGATAACCCTTTCCTATGTTATCCAAAAAGCTTTAAAATAGATTTTTTGGCTGGAGCTACACTTACAAAATGTACCTATTCCAAATTACAAACAGATTCTACTTAAGAACAAACCTACAGTCCCTGTGTTGTTCGCACCACCTGAATACTGCTGTTCAGAGTATAAAGGCCCCACTCCTTTTATTTTTTTAATTTTGGTGCGGGGTTCCCCTTAATATCTATACAAGACACAAAGGGCCTGGTAATGGGCCAGGAAGGGGTACCCATGCCGTTTTTCTCAATGATTTTCATCCATATTGCCAGGACCCGACATTACATCAAAGCCAAAAGCAGTTTTTTTTCTTTTTTAACACTGACCAGGGCAATAAAAGGTTACCATTGTACTACTCTGGAGAAGTAATATTGTTTTGTTTTTTTACACATTATATTTGCTTATAGCATTTAGCTATAAACAAGCAATCTTACTGAATTAAACAAATACATTCAGTTTTGTTTTGTTGTGATTAGCTGTGATTGGTCAAAGGGGTGGCAGTTGTGTAAGGGAGAAGGGCAGGCTTGTTTACCGCCCCCCAAAATATTGAGCACTGGTCACCACTGCCCATAGACTGCTATGGGACCATCTTCCTTCATCGGTGGTCTCAGGACACAATCCCATAAAGATCTATAGGGCTTTAATGCACAGGCGGTTCTATTACTTTCAATCAAAATTGGGCTGTAGAGCCTTGCAATCTTTAGTTATACCCTGGAGGCCTACCTAAACAATCGGCTCAAACTAAATCCAATCAATTTTATTCAAAGGTCACGGCTGAGTTGAAAAGACCATTTATAGTAGTTATGGTGCTTTATTCAAGCTGTAATGTTTGCAAAACCAACGTTTAGCGCCTATTCTACAATCCGGCACTTCCACCCTCCTTACAAAAGGCCATCAGTAAAAACAAACCAACAACATTATTGGTTATACTAGATGGACTTGAGCCTGACTATTCATTTATGTAACTTGGTCATTCGAGTAAGACTTTTCCCATCAGTATTGTCATCTGGACTCATTTCTTTGTGTGTTTTCAGAGAAATAAAGGTGTATTGGTGGGAATTTGATTTTTTTCAAAATAATTTGAGGCTTTAGTTACCTGTCAACACACACTGCTTAACCTCCTTGGCGTTTTTCCCGTGTCTGACACGGGGTAAAAATTTGCTGCTACTATAGTTGATCCCGTGTCAGACACGGGCTCGCCTCGCAGAATCCAGAGACTGTTTACTTACCTTCTCCCTGGATCCAGCGATGCATCCCCGCTGTGTGAGCGAGCGGGTGCTCGCTCGATTCACACAGCGTCCCCGTGTGCCGCCGAGCTCCGTTCCCTGCGACGTTACGTCGCACGGGGACGGAGAACGGCGCCAAATTCAAAAATGTAAACAAACACTTTACATACAGTACAATGTAATCTTATAGATTACAGTACTGTATGTAAAAAATACACACCCCCCATGTCCCTAGTGGTCTGCCCAGTGCCCTGCATGTCATTTTATATAATAAAAACTTTTCTTTCTCCCTGCAAACTGTAGATTGCCCATAGCAACCAAAAGTGTCCCTTTATGGCAAAAATTGTTTTAGAGCAGCTAAAAAACAGCGATAATAAATTATAATCACTTGCAGAATTTAGCGATAGCGATCTGTGGGGAAATTCGTCATAAAAAAAAAAAATTATGACAGCAAAAATTCTGCAACTGAGCAAATTTCAGTGATTTTGATTTGATTACATTATTGAATAATTTTTACTATAATTATATTATTTGTTATAATTTTTTATAATTATTATATTATAATTTTTAATAAAAAAAAAAAAAAAAAAAAATCATACCCGGGATGCCTATTAGACTCTTGTTTAGATAGATTTAAGTAAGTACTTACTAAGAATTGCATGCCTATAATACATAACACCACATTTCCTTGCAAAACAATTGCAACGCTTTTGGTACAAAATTCCAGACAGAATCATAACGCCAGGGAGGTTAAAGCAAACATTTGGGCAAATAAAAACAACTTATTATGCATCAGACTGAAATCATATACGATCTTAAGAAAGGCATGACTTATGTTAAAAATAATAGGTGAGAATAATAGATATTGCTGGTGTAATTTTAACCACTTGCTGACCGCGCTATAGCTGAATGATGGCTACAGCTTTCTGAATTGTTATATTGGGCACAAAATAGCTTTACTGGCCAAGAGGAGACATACCAAAGCCTAACCATGAAAACTGCTCATGATTTGCTCCCCTGAAAATAAAGCAATACCACATCCCAATAAAAAAACTGAAGAAAAATTCTCATCAGTGCTTGTTGTAGTGAGAGTGCTCTGCTATAGGACCAAAGTGTGGTAATAGTCCACTCCAACAACACATAAGGTATGCAGCCCACTTCCAATTTGTGACGTCTCTATAGTGAACAGCAAAAACAATAAAGAGGGTGCAAAGCCCTGTTCATTACCTTTAACCGCTTAAGGACCGCCGCACGCAGATGTACGTCCACAGAATGGCACGTACAGGCACATGGGCGTACAGGTACGTCCCTGCCTTGTTGCGGGTCGGGGGTCCGATCGGGACCCCCTCCGCTGCGTGCGGCGCTCCTCTTAACTTGTCCTGGGATCCATCTTGAGGGGGCGACTGCTCGATTCTGTCCGCCCCCTCCGGATCGATCCCAGCGAATCGGCTCCCTCGCCGCCCTGTCACTTCCTCTTCCTGTGTAATGTAAACACAAGCAGAGGAAGTGATGTCTTCTCTCCCTCGGCGGTATTTTCAAACCGCTGATAGGAGAGAAGACTGACACAGTAAGTCGCACCAACACTACACTGACACCACACACATAGGCACATTTAATCCCCCCCGATTGCCCCCCCCCCCACCCCCCTGTCACACTGTCACTGAATGCAGTGATCATTTATGTACTGATCACTGCATATAGTGTCAGTGTGACATATAGTGTGACAGTCAGTTAGTGTTAGGTCCAGGGTAGCCCCGTACCCCCCCCTAATAAAGGTTCAACCCCTTGATCACCACCCTAGTTAACCCTTTCACTCCCTATTGCCAGCGTCACTAAGCGATCATTTCTCTGATTGCTTTATTAGTGTCGCTGTTGCCGCTAGGTAGCTAATTTTTTTTTTTTTATTGCGATTTTTTTTTTTTTTTACTAAAGACATGTGGCTGAATACATTTTGGCCTAAATGTTTGACTAAAATTTAGTTTATTCAATTTTTCTTATAACAAAAAGTAAAAAATATTGTTGTTTTTTCAAAAATGTCGCTCTATTTTTGTATATAGCGCAAAAAATAAAAATCGCAGAGGTGATCAAATACCACCAAAAGAAAGCTCTATTTGTGGGAAGAAAAGGACGCGAAATTTGTTTGGGAGCCACGTCGCACGACCGCGCAATTGTCTGTTAAAGTGACGCAGTGCCGAATTGTAAAAACACCTTGGGTCATTTAGCAGCATATTGGTCTGGTCCTTAAGTGGTTAAAAAATGTTTGGAAAATATGTAAATATATAAAAAAAAATTGACTCCAAAAGTGGCAATAGATACAGAATATGAGTGCTCCGTGATGACCTGGACCTCATTCACTAGCAAGCAAGCAGACTAGAAGAATTTTGAGGGCAAGCCCCTATTCCTCAGGGGTTAGATCGCATGCCTGTATGTCTCATGCAATAATAAACAAATACTATGATTTGTATCTTTTAAGGTCACTTTGCAATAAAAGCAAGAGAGCTTAAAGCCCTGTAGTGTATTAACCACCTCACCTCTGGAAGGTATTACGCCCATCATGATCATGACATTTTTGTTACTTAGCTGTTAGGACATGGGCTTGAACCTGGGACCTCTGGTGTGTTTGGTGACCTGAAATGCTGGACAGCTCCTTGGATAGTTCCTTAGACAATGCTTTGAATCTTATGTAGCACTACCCCCGAAGGAGCCGCTGATTGATTGTTGGGATAGACACATTACGTTACCCTAGCGTTGTCTAGGGGTGTGATGCAAGAACAAAGTAGTGAGTGAAAGTCCAGACAGCCAATAAAAGGATTTTCCAATGCTTTATTTCCAGGCCAACGCAGCCAACATCAACTTCAGTTAGGAAGGAAAGAAAAGGTTGATGAAAGGAGAGGAAAACTTGCGGTGTCAGGCCTGGATATGAACAGGCACGCCTGCCCTCAGTAGTATCAATTTGTAAGTTCGTCGCCACTCCTGCCTGAGTGGGTGAAGTGCCCGCAGACAGGTTCTCTTTCTCTAACCTGGCAGCCGAAGTGTTACTTTCGATGTCTGGGAGGAACAGGTCTTTCACACAGACCTTTCACACAGATCACAGTAGGGCCTCAGCCACAGGCCAATTACTTTAGGTGAGATAGGTGAATGAACAGAGCGAATCCTCCAAGTAAATTCTAGTACAGGTCACCGGGAGACAGTAAAGCGTACCTGTCCGCATCCCGGTCACCAGATCCCAGATTGGTTGATTCAGGCCCTGTGGACAACCTGCCTCTGGGTTCCCCTCGAGCCGATCCCCCAATCGCACCGCACCCAGCCTGGGATCCAATTATAAGGATGGGGCACCCAGTAAGTCACTGGGGTCCCCTTTCGCCTCCGGTTAAGGCTCGTTAAAGCTTGTAAGATTGGCCAGGTGGGCCACACCGGCAGGGTCCATGGATGCGCGCACCCTAAAGGTGGATGCCGCACCTGGAACCGGGACCCCGCGAAGATTTTAAAACACATGACACCTGTCACAGATATACCCCTCCCCAGCATGCCCTGCGAGGGAGGAACTCCTCCAATTGGCTGCTGGGGAAAACTTGCTCTGCCAGAAACCTCTCTGGTGCCAACTGCTGGCCAGAGATGATACCACATCCCTAGAATGCAGACTGACCCAGAAGACCTTTCTGGAATAACAGAAGTCACAATTTAGATAAATCACGAATGGGAGCAATGTAACTCTCCCATTCCAACTAACTTTAGCGTAGTGCCCATACTGAAAGTAAGGGGGCGCTACCCTTTTTTGCCTTGAACCTTGAACCTTTTGCTCCTCACAGGAACTTCCTGATTTAAACCATCTCCCTGCACTTCCTGGTTGCCAGAATATTGTGCCTTCACCAGCCAATATCTTGCTTTTGTCTCTCCTGCTGCCAATTGTATCTTCGCTACCATTTGCTACCGACATTTGGCTCGTTCCTTGACTACGCTTTTGCTGAATCCCAACTTGCATCTATTTGTTATCGACTTTTGGCTCATTCCACGACTACACTTCTGCTTGATCCCTACCTGTTATATCTGATTCCGGACCCCAGCTTGCTCACCTCCTGGTGGGCTATGCTGAGGACTGTGACCTGGCACTATCACAAAGCAAAGCCCATCTCCACCATCAGGAGCTCTCAGGGATGGACTGGGACAATAAAGTGGCCCTGGACTTCAGCCAGACCGGCCCACTTTATTTTTCCAAATACACTCAAAAACAGTATATAAACTATACGCAATTGCGCAAAAAAAACATAAGTAAAAACATTCCACTGTAAGTAAAAACAGGTTCTTTATTTTTATTCTTAATTTTGAAAAAAAAGATGCATTCCAACATCGTGGAGCAGGTGAGTGTGTGTTTATTAAAAGCCAGCAGCTACACTTTTTGTAGCTGCTGACTTTTAATAAACACTAAATGTGGCTGGAACACCCCTTTAATAGTGATTTGACCTTTGTGTGTTTTATTATTTTGCAGATTGGGAATGGAAATAGTGATGGATATCAATGCAGATTGGGAATGGAAATAGTGATGGATATCAATGCAGATTGGGAAGGGATAGAAGGAATTGGGATGGATATAGATGGGATTAGGGGCTCCTCTGCTAAACAGTTTTATGATTATTTTGCTGTCAAGAATGTCAATGGCTGTCTCTGTGTAAGGAGCTATAAAGCCGCAGACACAAATAAGTCTTTGCAGTAGGATTGTAGAGCTGGTGAAAGACTAGGGAAATTACTATTGGAAGTGAACATTTGTTGTTCCATGGGAGATGGATCATAACAAGTGTGCCTGGATGTCATAGGTTTTAGCACAGGAGATCTGTTGTTGCCTAGAGTCATTCTACATGTGTGGCTGATGGGACAGGGACTGTCCAGTTCCACTCAGTACATACTGCACAATCTCTCTGTACTGTTGCTTAAAGGAGAAGTCCAGCCTGCGCTTGTTTAGCTGGGCTTCTCCTGTGCTGTCAGTAGTAACTGTCTACTGACGTCACAGAAATCAGTCCAGGCACCACGTCATCATAACAAAGTCTGGACCTGCCAGGTGCCTGGACTGACACCCATCTCAGCGAGACGCTGAGAGCCTGAGACAGCCGCTCGCCGTCCCCCCACAGCACTCCATTGAGCATGGGGGGCAGAGTGGAAAATTGCTGATTGACAGCCAGCAGCTCTCTACTAAAAATTAAAACAATTATATAAACAATTGTATTTGGGTACAGAGTTCTATGACCGCACAATTGTCATTCAAAGAGTGAGAGCGCTGAAAGCTGGAAATTGGTCTGGACAGGAGGGGGGTTTAAGTGCCCAGTAAGCAAGTGGTTAAAGAAGAGGACTGCAGCCCAGAGAAGGGCTGCCAAGACTGCCAGTACTGCCACTGGTCACTGATGATGAATGAATGTACTGCCACTGATGCATTAATGGCTGACCAGTGGTAGTACATTCATTCATCATCAGTGACCATGACCAGCAGTGGCAGTGAATTAATTTGTCTGTGACCGTGGCCAGTGAATTAATTTGTCTGTGACCATCACCAGTGCAGGACATGTCACATTACTACATCAGTTACTATGACCAGTGGCACACAGTACATCCCTCTCCCCGCCATGCTGCATATGAAAAAAATCAGAATGGCAGTCACAGTTCATGATCTTCATACACATATCACATCAGTTACTATGACCAGTGGTGGCAGACAGTACATCCCCCTCCCCGCCATGCTGCATATTAAAAAAAATCAAAATGGCAGTCACAGTTCATAATCTGCATACACATGATTACATCATTTACTATTACCAGTGGTGTCAGACAGTACATCCCCCCCCCGCCATGCTGCATATTCAAAAAATCGGAATGACAGTCACAGTTCATAATCTTCATACACATATCACATTATTACATCAGTTACTATAACCAGTGGTGGCAGACAGTACATTCCGCCCCTCACAGACTGGCATTCTGATTTTTTTAATATGCAGCATGGTGGCGGGGGGGATGTACTGTCTGCCACCACTGGTAATAGTAAATGATGTAATCATGTGTATGCAGATTATGAACTGTGACTGCCATTTTGATTTTTTTAATATGCAGCATGGCGGGGGGGATGTACTGTCTGCCACCACTGGTCATAGTAACTGATGTAATAATGTGATATGTGTATGAAGATTATGAACTGTGAGTCACAGTTCATAATCTTCATACACTCTTCACATCAGTTACTATGACCAGTGGGGGCAGATTTACCCCCCACCCCCCGCCATGCTGCATATTAAAAAAATCAGAATGGCAGTCACAGTTCATAATCTGCATACATCTGATCAAACTGCACTATAGTGTAGTCAGATGCCTAGTAGTAACCTATTTGTTTAAACTTTAACTTGCTGGCAATGGTGGTGGCACTGACTGTAACTGTATCGTCGATCTTCTTCGTTCCTCCTCGGCGGCGCTGGCTCCGCCTCCTCAGGCTCTCTCCTCGGGCTTGGCTCCTCCCATACTCCTCCTCCCATCCCCTCCCCGTATACGGCCGTGACTCCTGAGATACGTCACACTGCTGGGAGGGGGGCCGCTCTAAACATAGGAGGAGGGAAGGGAAGTCTTGATGACACTGGCAGCAGCTGCAGGCGCAGCGTAATGGACGGCTATTGGTACGTGCAGAAACATGCAGAGAAAGAAACTATGACAGTGATTGACAGCCGGCCCGGCCCACTTCCGATCAGCCCACCGGGAATCTCCCGGTACTCCCGATGACCAGTCCATCGCTGGGAGCTCTGGTGGATACCGATTAGTGCTTAGACCCCGCACCTTAGGTGAACCGAATCATCAGCCATGGTGACCTGTGTAAATACCTGCTTTGCTGCTATAGCTACTGGCCTCTGAGCCTGACTCCAGACCGTGACTGAATATTCTGGCCCAAAACATGGAAGCCATTGTAACAGCTAGACATGTGTGATTCCTTTAGCAACAAATGGATTTTCATACAAATTTGTTAGTATTAGTACATTCGGTTCAATTCGAACATCCAAATAGCTGAAAGTATGAAAATTACAGAATTATGAACAAGAGAAAATACGAACGTACGATTGGACACACTTACTAACATACGAAACACCGAAACAGCAAAAGAACGAAAATTACATCTATAATGAACGATTTGCATTCTGCATTTTAAATCCTTTGTCTGTTCGTAATTTCGTATATTCGTATTTTCATTCATATGTTCGTATTTTCATTTGTGTGTTTGGTAAATCTGTTTCTTTGTCTGTTCGTAAATTTGTGCACTCGAATTGTTCTTTCGAATGGGCACTGGGCAGTGTAGTTAGTGAGTGATGTATCTTACTTAATATCTTAGCCAATCAGCTTATCTCTTTTGTGCTGAGTGACTTTGGACAGTGCAAAGCCTCGTACACATGATCGGACTACAAAAAAACGTTTCAATGGATTTTTGTCTGAAGGGAGTTGGCCGGGCACACCCAGAGCATACACACAGTCGGACTTTGCACCATCAGACTTTTATTCTTGAAAACTTTGTCCGTTTTCAGAGCAAACTTTTGTCCGATGAAAAAGTTTGTCTGATGGAGCGTACACACGGTCTGATTTTTTGGAAATCTTGCTCATAAAAATTAAACTAAATTATAAGATAGCAAATTACTGTGCAACAATGTATTTACGAAAGTACAAAATTAGGAATCAATGAAAACAAAACAATGTTACAAATCAACGGAAAAGGCAATCTCACATAAGTAACAATTACTAAATGACGAATAGTGTACCGAATAAACAAACATTATTATCTAACAAAATTACGAATTTAGATTTAACTAAAAAAAATTAGACAGAATTAAGAATCATTCAGTATCAATGAAAATCAAACTGTTACGAAAATACGAACGGATCCAAATAGAAAAACTTGCATCTTACGAGATTACGAATCTTTACGAATCTACGACATGAGACGAAACGAAACAATACTTGTGTGATACCGGGCTGGCAATCCCTTTAAGCAGCTCAGCAGATTGTTTTTTTTCTGAAGCATGTTGCTGTTTTACCTGCAATGATAGAAAACATTGATATATTATTACAATTAAAAAATATAAAATGGGATGGGAATGATTCTCCAAAGACCAAAACAAGTAAGAAAATACACTAAATAAACATACAAACAATAGTTTGCAAGAACGCAACATCCAGGGACAATGGTTTTCCAAGGCCGGGTACTCTTATCTAGAACTAAATAGGCAAGCAGGGAAAGAACTTCAATTATATGCAGTGAAGAGAATAACTGACATTAAGCATTCAAATGAATGCTCCAAAAGGTAAAACATTTTCCAAACAACAAAACCATAAAGCAAGGATGCATTACTAGATGCATGAAGTAAAAAGATTAGAGAGACTTTCTTTTGTAAACAAGTACCTGTTGTTCTGCAGGGGCACGTGTGTCCCTATGGTTCCAGCAGTGTCAAATAGCCAGAACAAGCAACCTTAAATACCTCCCATCTGGTCATCAAGGCCGGATGCGGACGTGATGACCGCACGGCGCATGTGCCATTCATGTCAGGTCCTCCGCTCGTCCGGTTGCAAGTGGTTCCTATGCCTTGCCTGCGAAGGTAGAGGGGAAAAAAAAAAGGATTTGGATTGGCTGTTACTGCAGCCTGGACTATACCCATCCCTTGCAATAGTGTTAGTGAGGATTGTGGCTGGCTATCAAAGCTGGGGGAGGTAAGCCCCAGTCTCTGGACCCAACAGATGGGAGAGAAAAAGTTGCTGGAGCCCAAGGAAGAAAGGGTTAGGAGCAGCTGTGTGTGTAGCCTGTGAGCCTGGGGGACAGGGCTCAGGACAGACAAAACAAGATTTTTCCCAGCACACTTGCCAGCTAACCAGCAAGAAAAGCATAACAAGTCTAACAATTTGCAATATAAGTAGGTTCCAGTTGAGAAACACCAGAAGAAACACCTGAGCCTAGTACAGCACAATGGCAGCTGAAGGTGTTCAATTTGTATCTACACCAATTCCAGCAATTAAACAGGTCCATAAAGACATAAGGGCCAGATTCTCAGCGGCGATACGACGGAGTATCTCAGATACCCCGCCGTATCGCCGTTTTTTTGGCCTCGTATCTATGCGCGTGATGCTTAGCATCACTTTGGCATAGATACGCTTCAACATCCGACAAGTGTAAAACCATTACACTTGCGGATCGTAGTTGTAATGACAACTCCGGCCACTAGGTGGCCTTTACGTTGTTTTCTCATTTGCATATGCAAATGAGACTAGTATGCCGATTCCCGATCGCTTTTACGCTGCCCCGTCGTCGCGTACGTCGTTTTCGTCCGCGTAAGGTTACCCCAGCTTCTATGTGGAGTAACCTTACGAAGTACCGCCGGATGCCGTTGGGTGCCATCGGATGCCATGTTAAGTATGGCGTCGGGTCAGCGTTTTCTGTCGCTTACGCCGTTTTACTAACTCGTTCGCGAATAGGGGCATTGCGTAGTGACGATCACGTTGTTTTGACGTCGGTTTCAACAACGCTTTCCGACGTGAGCTGGAGCATGCGCACTGGACTTTCGTTCGACGCGGGGGCGCGCTTAATTAAAATACAAGCCGCCTCATTTGAATTACGCGGGCTTACGCTGGGCCATTTTCGCTACGCCAACGCAAACGACGGAGCAAATGGTTAGAGAATACGGCACCTGCTCTAGTACGATGCGGCGGCGTAGTGCAAATGGCTTACGATAGGCAAGCGAAATTCTATGAGAATCTGGCCCAAAGACGTGGATAAGTAAGTTTGGGGTGGAGCACAGAGTCCGGACATCAACCCAATAAAACACCTTTGGGATGAATTAGAGGGGAGACTACGAGCCAGGCCTTCTCGTCCAATATCAGTGCCTGACCTCACAAATGTGCTTTTGGAAGAATGGTCAAACACTCCCATAGACACACTCCTAAACCTTGTGGACAGCCTTCCCAGAAGAGTTGAAGCTGTTATAGCTGCAAAGGGTGGGCCAACTCAATATTGAACCTTATGGACTAAGACTGGGATGCCATGAAAATTCATGTGAATGGACAGTATAGTCCAAGGCAGTGTAAAGGCATGTGTCTCAATACTTTTGACAATATCGTGTATGTGGCAGTATGGCATTAAAGCCCACTGCTGTGCTGTCACCTGTTTGTGTATGGCTGGCATAAAATGGTTAAGGTCCTAAAAGCTGGGAAAAAAATGAAAAGTAACATGGAAAGGCAAATCTTTTCGAAAAGCTGCCAGCATGAAAAAAAAAAAAGAAAAAATATTCCAGAATTGCAGGATCCTGCGGTGCAACAGTGTTTTTTCAGTATTTGCCTTTCCATTTTAATGAATACTTTGTCCAGATTTCAGAAGTGACAGGTGAGAATGTGACTGTACAGTGTGGGACAGATTCAGGAGTAGATATCACTGGACTCTTATTTCTTCTTACCTAATTACTAAATTTCCTCCATCTCACGTCTGTCTTCCTCGGGGATGGCTGACCTGGCGAGCAGCACTGGGTGTCAGCCGGTCTTTCTCTTCTTTTCTGACTCCCTGACTGGGCTCTGGAGTGCAAATTGTAGTTGGCTAATGGAAATAGAATAGATGGTTTACTGGAGTTCAGTCATACCAATCCCATTGCTGAAGCAGTGGAATAGGCAGCACAGCTGTAGCAATCATATGTCCCTCCTCATGTTGGGCTGGTCTGGGGTTGGGGGTGTTGGAATATTTGTTCTGTCGGTTGAGGTGACTCTGTCCATACTGACAGAAGTCTGAATGCCGCCCTGAGCTCCACCACTGCTGGGGACAGAATTAGGGACACTTTTTATCCAGAGACAGTCTCCTGAAATCAGGGTCTGTCCCCAGGAACCAGGGACGTCACGTCATTTTCTGGTACAAAGTAAACTTTATTGAAAAAGCAAATCACATACAAAATATGGTGTTAATGTGCTGGTCACTTTCTTTTTAACAAAAACTGACTGAACACCTAAACAGGAACACAAAACTGTCCAAAAATGACCCCATGATACTGTACATAAAGCCAAAATATGGGCTGGAATTCCTCTTAAATCCATTTTAGATTAAAACTTTCTAAATATCAGATCAGGAGGTAACTAAACTACTGACTGATATTTGTCCTACCTGGAGGCTAGTTGGTAAATATTTTAATAAATACATGTGGTATCAGGTATGTGAGAAAATAAAGATGTGACTTCTAAATTAAACTTTAATTAAAACTTCTGTTTTCTCAACTTTTTTGGATTCTATTATATAAGCCAACCCTGTTCTTTGTAGAGTAGAACTCCACTGAAGTCTTCCAGCCGTCTACATTCTCAGCACCAACTGAACTACCCGGTAAGTATATGCTGGAATGTCGTTATCTTATTATAATTATTAATATTGTTATTGTTAATATTATTCTTAATACAAATTATTTATAAGGCAAGAAACTGTGGTATTCATATTTCAGATAAAGCTTAAATTACTCCTAAATAATCATAATGGCTTATTTTTCACAATACATATTTTAGGTAATTTCTCTTCCCAAGTTTGTTCAACCTTTAACTACATTTGATATATAATGGAGGAATCCATTGTTTTATTATAGTGGTTGCTAAAGGGGTATATTCAACCAAAAGTATAGGATGTCTGTTAGGAAAGAATGATGACCTTCCTGCTCATATCTGCACGACTTTTTTATACCAGTGTTCTTAGTGATTTATTTATGATGTAGATCTACCCATGTAGACTCTTGTAGGCTCTCTGGGCTGTATTTAGCCTAAATTTTAAAGTTCAGACAGTTCAGAGTTGGGTCCCGTAATAAGTGTCTCTTGGTAGGCTGATCAGTGGTTCTTTGCTGAACTTTATTTGTAGTATTAACTAACTTTAAATTAATATGCCCGGATTCACATACATCGGCGCATATATATGCTGCCGTAGCGTACCTCTTTTATGCTACGCCGGCGCAGCGCGGAGAGGCAAGCATGGAATTCACAAAGAAAATGCTCCCAACTCTGTGCCGGCGTAGCGTATATTCGTAGGCGTAAGCCAGCGTAGGTAAAAGTGGGCTGGAAATGGGTGTGATCCATGCTAAAGAAGCGTGACCCCATGCAAATGATGTGTCCGGGCGCCAGACAAGTACTTAAAATTAACTGTGCATGCGTCGGGACATGGACATATCCCCATGCGCATGCGCACAACCATGTCAGAACAACTGCCTAAGATATGCCGGATCACTGTGTATGCCGTGAATGTAACCTACGCCCAGCCAGACCCACGTCGGCCCATATTCACAGAGGTACAACGTACAATATGTAGGCTTGTGTTTCCTGGTCCATACCTTTGCATGGGTTGCGCCTCATCTATGGGGAATAACTTTATGCCGAATGTAAAACTTACGCAAACCGCTTAAATCATGCGCCGGGCGCAAGTACGTTTGTGAATCGGCGTATCTCCCTCATTTGCATATATGAATAGAAAATCAATGGGAAAGCCACATGCGTCCAGCGTAAATATGTGCCCACTCTACGCCAGCGTAGGCAAGTTACGTCGGTGGGATGAAGTCAGTTTTTAGGCGTATCTTAGTTTGTGGGTACGGCTCACAGATACAATGGCGCATATTTGTACTTACGCGGCGTATCTGGAGATACGTTGGCGGAAGTGCTTTGTGAATCCGGGCAATACTCTTTATGGAAATACAATTACGCCGCTCGTATCCTAACTCAATCCCGGCGTATCTTCTTTTCTGAATACAGAAAACAGATACGCCAGCGTAGGTTAGAAGTTATCTCTAGAAAAGCCGCGTAACTTCTACCTGAATCTGGCCCAAAATGTACTTATTTACATGTATAAGAATCAAAAAGGTGTTTAACAGTACATTATACTGAATAAGCAAATAAAACAAAATATAAACACTAATAAACATAAAGGTAGTAGTAGAAACAAACAAACTTTGTGTGTACAGATTTGTGTAAATGTGTGTCCGAATATTTGAGAACAATTCTGGTACAGAGCAGATATATGTAGCACATGGTGTAATACAAAACTTTGTTACTAGACAACCAGTAGAGGAGGGGGGATGGGATTTTGTCCTTCAGTACATAGTACAACCTAACATACTTTCACTGAATTACAATATCAGTCATTTGACTGAAATATTATTTCATTATATTCTAATATAGTTAAACATAAAATATTGTTCTTTCATGTATTTATGCTCTTATTAGGAAATAGTACAGTAGAAAGATAACATTCATAAGTTATATTCCTTATATTGATCAATTATTTTCACATAATATCAATAATCTCATTCTCCTCTTCAGACCTAAAACAATAGATAGATATGGAGGACAGAGGAAATCTGCATATGACTGAGGCACGTAAACTGACCATGGTGTCAGGGCTTGGTAGCCACGATAAACAGGGGTCAGTTTACAGAGGGGAGGGCAGAACCAGGCAGGATCAGCCAAGTATTTCAGGTGATACAGGGGGCCAAATTAAGGAACAGGATCTATTATTTTTTTTTAGGGTTACAAATCATTGTTTTATCCATGGTTACCCAGATCTATTAAAGTTGGAAAATCATTAAGCAAATTGATTAAAAAAAAAAAAAACTCAACCTGCCAGTAATGAGTACCATTATGTCCTGGGACTCGGCAATGGATGCCGGGTCCCGGGACATATCCACTCTACCGAGTTTAAAGTCCCTATTCACATTTACTGTTGATGCATCAGTTGGTAACATCAGTATGCTCCAATAGCACCTCTCACTCTGTGTGCACTAGCTTCATCACCACTAATCAGTGCTTCAGAGCACTGTGTTTACCGGGACTGTGGTCCCGAGACCCCTTCTTTGATTACTGTCTGGTACCCCATACAGTTGCTAGGTCCAGCCTTGTATCCACCCACCTGGCCACCGCGGGACATCCTCCTCGGTGGTCTGAACGTTTGAGCCAATGGGAATATTTGCTCATCGAACCCCTCCTGACGAAGCGACGTATGTTGCCAAACTAGTTGAGATCTTGTATATCGTGACCTCTACTCTCACCAGGATCTCCCCATTGGACATACTGTATGTTCGGTGACTGTTATGGTTGTCACGATATGTGTATTGTTTTATTTGTTTGTGATGTTTAATGTTTTTTATATTTTTTGATACTGTGTCAATAAATTTACCCAATTTTGATATATTTCCATTTTGAAATTATCTATTTACTCTGTACCAGAATAGTCCACTTTTCCTGCTCTCCCTCTTTCTGGGGTCCATTGGGGTACCCTAAGCCCTATTTCTATCTAATATAGTTCTGGATGATGTTACTATTATTAAATCTATTTTGTATTTTTTATGTAAGAGGCTAACAATTGATTTATACCAGGTATATGTGTTCAATTCTAATTGATTAGAGCAAATGAACATTGGACCTGTTATTGTATGAGAACAATTATTTTATTTGCACCTAACATTAGGATGCTTCATGATATGTGTTATCAATTTTGAATTTTGTCTTTTCATGAATCCAAGTGATCCACACAGTTCAAAGATGTTCACATTGAAGAAATCCCTGTTGCTCCTTTTCTTCCTTGGGATCATCAACGTATCTCTCTGTGAGGAAGAGTAAGTATGAATAAGACTTAAAAAATAATAAAAGTATAGACTTTTAAAGCTTAAAGTAGTTCTAAAGTCTAATGCCCAGATTCACAAAGCACTTACGCCGACGTAAGTGCAAATGTGCGCCGGTAAGTGCAAATTTGTGCCGGCATATCTGTGCACCATACCCACAAACCAACATACGTCTAAAAACTGGCCGCCCTACGCCGACGTAGCTTACATACCCCAGCGTAGCGTGGGTGCACTTTTCGTCTGGACGCATGTTGCTGCTCCCATTGATTAGGCATTCAAACATGCAAATGAGGGAAATACGGTGATTCACAAACATACGTGCGCCCGACGCATGCTACGTAGATGAGGTGCAACCTGGCAATAGGACATGCAAAGGTCTGCACCAGGGAACACACGCCGGCGTATTGTGTTGGACATATGTCTGGCTGGGCGTATGTTAAGTTCACAGCGTACCTGGTGATCCGGCATAGCTTAGGCAGTTGTGCCGGCATGGTTGTGAGCATGCGCATAAGGGTGCAGTTTCATGCGTCCACGTCACGGCAACGTCACGGTGCATGCGCAGTTCGTGATACACCAGGCGTAAAACACTGCACCATGCTCGGACTATCATTTGCATGGGGTCACACCCACTTCCACCTACGCCTGTGCCTTCGAAAAATACGCCACGCCGACACAGCGTTGGGAGCAATAGCTTGCTGAATGCAGTGCTTGCCTCTCCGTGCTGCGTCGGCGTGTCGTACGGCGTTTGCACTACGGTGGCGTAATGTGCGCCCAACTCTCTGTGAATCTGGGCTTAAGTGTGTTTTACCTTTATGCATTCTTTGCTACTTCAATACTATATACCCTGTAACGTTTGGGGGATCAGCTTGATCGCAGGACACAGGCTTTTAAATCAAAACTGAGGTTTATTGAACACAAACGGCTTCACAGCAGCAAAAGCAAAACAAATAATCAGTCTCACCGACTCTTAGGGCTCAGCACTGCCATTGCAATTCACAGTCCTTGCAGGTAAAGTTCCCCAGTTGCAGGCTTTCAGGCAGGACACAAGTCCTTTTAAAGTTCTTCCCAGCTTCTCAGAGCTTTGCAGCATTCACCTGTCTAGCATCGCCATACACAGGCTCTGCTACACACTTCCACACTCCCACCTGCAACTTCCTGTCCTCACTTAAACCATCTCCTGGACAGGTGCATTAACCCTTTTTTTGTCCTCTTAAAAGGACCATAGCCCAAATAGAGGGGAAACATAGCGTCCCTCCAGGACGCAGCCACGGCGACCTGTACATATCCCCCCCCCTGTGCCCCAACGCCGAGGAGGTGGGGGCAACAGTGGAGCCCAAACAATGGACTCGGGAGAGGGCATCTGCATTTTGATGCAGTCTCCCGGGCCTATGCTCCACTATAAATTTAAATTCTTGGAGCGCCAGGAACCACCGGGTAATCCTGGCATTAGTCCCTTTACCTTGCCTAAGCCATGTTAAAGGGGCATGATCAGAAATGAGCCTAAATTTCCTGCCCAAAAGGTAATATCTGAGGGACTCCAGGGCCCACTTAATGGCCAGGCACTCTCTCTCAATAACAGCGTAGTTTTTTTTCTGCTGGTGTCAACTTCCTACTGAGGAAGACTACTGGGTGCTCCTCACCATTAACAACCTGTGACAACACCGCTCCTAATCCTACATCGGAAGCGTCAGTTTGGACAACAAACTCTCTTGAAAAATTGGGCGCTATCAAGACAGGGTGTTGGCACAGTGCTGACTTGAGCTCCAAAAAAGCCTTTTCAGCATCCGCATTCCACTCGACCATGACCGATTTCCGACCTTTGGTCAGATCGGTCAGTGGAGCCGCTAATGTGGCAAAGTTGGGTACGAACCTTCTGTAGTATCCCACCATGCCCAGGAATGCACGTACCTGCTTTTTTGTGAGGGGGCGGGGCCAACTATTTATAGCCTCTACCTTGTTGACCTGAGGTTTCACCACCCCTCTACCCACGATATAGCCTAGGTATTTTACCTCCTCCATTCCCAAATGACATTTTTCAGGGTTTATTGTGAACCCTTCCTTCCAAAGAGAGTCCAGTACTGCCTGGACTTTGGGCAAGTGCGAGTCCCAGTCTCTGCTAAAAAACGACTATGTCATCCAAGTACACTGAGGCATACTCCCGATGAGGTCGTAAAATCCTATCCATTGCTCGCTGGAATGTGGCTGGAGCAGCAGTTTGCAGTCCAAAAGGCATTCGTTTGTACTGAAAACTCCCCTCTGGAGTAGAAAAAGCAGTTTTCTCTCTAGCCGCCTTAGTCAACGGGATTTGCCAATACCCCTTGGTAAGGTCTAATGTTGTGATGTACCTGGCTGGACCTAGTCGCTCAATAAGTTCATCCACCCGGGGCATGGGGTAGGCATCAAACCGTGAAACCTCATTAAGTTTCCGAAAATCATTGCAGAATCGCAGAGTCCCGTTGGGCTTTGGTACCAACACGATGGGGCTCGACCACTCACTCTGCGATTCCTCGATGATATCCAGGTCTAACATTTTTTTCACTTCCTCTGAAACGGCCTTTCTTTGCGCCTCTGGGATGCGGTTAGAAATGCCGGACAAAAACTTTGACTCCAGGTTCTGTGATAATATCATGCTCTATCACCCTAGTAAGCCCTGGCAAGTCTGAAAACTTTTCTTTATTTCTTTGCAAGAACTCCTTTGCTTGCTGATTTGTATTTTAGAACAGGGTATTTGCTACTTGGACACGCTCTACCCCAACCTGAGGCTCAAGCCTTGCACTAGCCAGGGAGGTCACTGTTTTCCCGATCCGTCCAGGGTTTTAACAAGTTAACATGATATATCTGATACGGTTTCCTCTTGCCTGGCTGGTGCACTCTATAATTTACCTCTCCTACTTTTTCCACAACTTCAAAGGGACCTTGCCATCTGGCCAAGAATTTACTTTCCACAGTGGGAATGAGCACAGCTACTCTCGATCTCCCACTTGGAAGTGCCTTATTTTTGCAGCCCTGTTATAGACCTGTCGTTGAGCCTCCTGGGCCTTTTGTAAATGTTCTTTGACTAGTGGCATCACGGTTTGGATCCTTTCCTGCATTTGGGAGACATATCCAGGACACTCTTATGCTGAACAGGTTCACTTTCCCATTCCTCTTTAATAAAATCAAGTAGTCCGCGAGGTCTCCGCCCATAAACCAACTCAAAAGGCGAAAACCCTGTGGAGGCCTGGGGCACTTCCCGGATGGCAAATAGGAGAGCTGGCAACAGGCAGTCCCAATCTTTCCCATCCCTTTGCACCACTTTCTTGAGCATAGACTTAAGGGTTTTATTAAAGCGTTCCACCAACCCGTCCGTTTGGGGATGGTAGACCGAGGTGCGCAGCTGTTTAATGCGGAACAGCTTACACACATCGGCCATAACCCTCGACATAAACGGGGTACCCTGGTCTGTGAGTATTTCCTTGGGAAAACCCGTCCGTGTAAACAATTGGAATAATTCTCGAGCAATGGCCTTTGAGGAGGTATTCCGCAGGGGTAGCGCCTCAGGATATCGGGTGGCATAGTCAAGAATCACCAAAATGTAGGAGTGACCTCGAGCTGACTTTACCAAGGGACCCACTATATCCATGGCTATCCTCTCGAATGGGACCTCAATTATGGGCAGAGGGACCAAAGGGCTCCGAAAGTGAGTCACCGGAGCGGTCAACTGGCAGGTCGGACAAGAGGTACAGTATCTCTTTACCTCTGCTTTCAGACCTGGCCAGTAAAACCGGTCGGTGATCCGTGCCTCCGTCTTCTCAACTCCCAGGTGCCCCCCTAACACATCATCATGGGCCAGTTCCAGAACCTTTCGTCTATATTGTTGGGGTACCAACAATTGTTCTACAACGTTTTCTCTCTCTTTGGTAACCCGATACAGCAATTCATTATATATTGCAAAGTGTGGCCACCTTTCATTCGCACCTGGCTCTTGGGGAACCCCATTTACTACTACAACTTGTTCCCGTGCACGGGCCAAAGTGGGGTCCTGCATCTGAGCAGTACCAAACGCCCCCTGGGGAACAGCCAAATCCGGCAGGGCAGGAGTAGAGGCTACTTCCTCATCCTCTTCCCCCAGCATTACCTGAAGTGGGGAAGGCTCCTCCCCCTGAGGGTTTTGGTAGGTCTGTGTACCACATGTCTTGACATTCTCAACAGTATCAATGCTACTTTCATCACCATTAACCACATCATGAGCATTTTCCTCATCTGGATCCACATTAAACACATTTGGCAGTTCAGGGTTATTCCTCTCAGCAGCAGGAACAGGGGGGCTAGTTTCTCCCCAGTCTCTGAACTGTTCTCCTTGTTCCCACAGTTTGGTAAACAATGGACAGTCTCGTCCTATTATAACATCATGTACCAAGTTCTTTACCACCCCCCACCTCTTGAGTACAGGTGCCACATGCTGAGGAGATAGACACCGTGATGATGGGGTACTCTCTAGTGTCCCCGTGTATGCACACCACCCGTAAAGTTTTGCTTACCGTACCGACCTTCCCAATTATTCTAGGATGAACAAGGGTTACCATGCTTCCAGAGTCCAACAAAGCCCAGGCAGGGAGGTTGTTCACTTGGACTTCATACTCAAACTTATCGTCATCCATGTCGAGATGTGTGGTGCATACTTTATGGGCACAGAAAGACCCCCTCCGAAGAACCCCCGCATTCCATGGGCTCCTCTTGCAGTGGGCAGTGTGCCCGGGTATGACCCCAGGAATGACATCGCCAACATTGTACATCCACTCCTCTCCGAACAGGAACAGAACGCTGGGGAGGTACCGGGAGTGACTCTTGGCCTTCCGGGGTGTTGGTTCCCAGGCCCCTTGGAACATCCTTTCGAAGGGCAGCAGTTGGTCGAACAGGCCGTGGCAAACTGGGCCCTATGCGCTTGGTAGGTCCGAGCAGGTCCTCAACCACTGTAAATCGTTCCACCATCTCAACAAGGAGGTTTGCGGTTTTGGGATCTCCATGGCTGACCCACCGTTGAAGGTCATCTGGCAGGGACCTCAGATATCGGTCCAGCACGACCCGCTCCACGATTTGGGGGCCAGACAACACCTCAGGTTGCAGCCATTTTTTCACTAGTTGCACCAGGTCGTGCATTTGAGACCGGGGTGGCCGATCGGGACGATATTTCCATTGGTGTACTCGTTGGGCCCGCCGAACAGCCATAGTCACCCCCAGACGAGCCAGAATTTCTGCTTTTAGCTTTTGATAGTCTTTAGCATCATCCGGTGGCAGGTCAAAGTAGGCTTTTTGAGGATCTCCAGTGAGAAAAGGAGCAATGAGGGCCGGCCCACTGGTCCTGAAGCCACCCTTCTCTCTCTCCGTCCTCTCAAAGGTAGCAAGAAATGCTTCTACATCATCGTTTGGGGATAATTTCTGCAGAAAATGGCTTGTCCTCACAGTCACCTGGTTGCCAGGGGCAACAGCCGCTTGTCCCTGAACCTTAGACAGCTGCTGCACTGCTTCCTTTAAAGCAGTCACCTGAGTCTGCATAACCTCTTGCTGGGTTGTTTGCTGGGCTGCCAACTGGGCCACACAACAGGCGGGTATTTTCTTGCTGCAGCGTCAGCGCCTCTTTGTGGTAAGTGTGTTGTGCCTCCAGTTGGGTGGCTAAGCGCTGATTAGCTTCCTCATGGCGAGTCCTGCGCTTGCATGTTAGCCAGGGTCAGCTGTTTAATTACTCCCCATCCATAATGCTTCAGCTTTCAAATGCTTGTTGGCAGCAATTTAATGAAAGAGTCTCCATGCACTGTAAATCAATGCACTGTCTGCGTTTAATTAAAATTGTCATTCAAATCACAGGTCCAAAGCTTCACAGCAGCAAAAGCAAAAAATAAAAATCTTCTTCTTATCCTGCCATTGCAATTCTCAGTCCTGTCACTAGCCCGCATTCAGGCAGCACCAGTGTT